>VUQJ01044864.1:54476-65164 GCA_015108635.1 Andinoacara biseriatus | reverse complement strand
AGCCGGACACTGATCCATCAAACCCCCGACACTGTGTCGCTCTGTATCTACAGCAACCTTCGCCATTAAAGATGAGCAACAACAGCCTTCTGCCATCAGGAAATTCACAGTCTGTGCTTGAATGAGGCATTGTATGTTTGTGCATGTACACGGACTACTTTTGTTTTAGGGACAAAAAAACGTAAGGTTAATGTTAATATAAGGAGGAGACTATATGGTAAAGGTAGGGTTCAGGTGTAATTTAATGTAATTTTATGGTGTGGTTGTTTTCAGATTGTAATAAGGTTTGGGTTATGGTTAGGGTAAGGATAGGTTTTGGCCAAGACTTTTTAGCCATAGTTATAACCACTGTTAGGAAGAAATGAATCCAAGAATTGAGTATAGTGTAATGAAATCAAAGATACTTGACTCTGTGTGTGTATGTGTGTGTGTGTGTGTATGTGTGTGTGTGTGTGTGTGTGTGTGTGTGTACGTGTACATGTGTGTGCGTGTGTGACGTTCTTTTACACACTGACACATTTATTCATGCATATACTGACACACAAGCTCACATTCAACAAATAATTCATACCTTAATGGCTGATGTTACTGTTTCACCCAGACACATTCTCGAACACACTGCGATCACAAAAGAAGCGTGTGTGTGTGTGTGTGTGTGTGTGTGTGAGCTCGTGTGTGCACATTGACTTGTGTGCATTTGTCTGTAGCAGCTATCTTAGCTTGTCTCTTTGATCAGCCTATAAAAGCACTGAGCTGTGGACAGATAGCCCGGACCAGCACAATATCGCTCCTTTGCTCCCTCCGAGTCTTACCTTCTTTCTCACAGACATTCATTGTCGTGAACACCATCTGAAACACTCTCCCATGTGCAGGCGCATCTTTCCGATCACCCGGTGGCTATGAGGAGCATTGTGCTGTCTCCTCAGCTTTATCTATCAGGAGTGGTGAATACATCAGTTTCAGTTTATCTGTTATCCTCTTTGTACTTGAAACCTGTGTTGTGCTGAAAGTTAATGTACAATCTTACATAACAAAAGTGACTGTGTCACTTCGCAAAGTGATAGCAAATATTTATACTCACTGGACAGCTGCTCTGTTAGGGAATTTAAAGCCATCGCACTCTGAGAAATAATCTGTTTGCTTTGCACCGCAGCCACATCAACAAACATGGGAACTTGGGAAATGGCTTTTTGACTTTATCTCAATTTTACAAAATATAATATGTACATATTTCCCACTTCCTATTTACATCCCTTTCCCTCTCCACCTCCTTCTCTGCCTGTGTCCTTTCCAGATAAGTATATTCATGACCCACCTATCTAACTATGGCAATGATCGACTGGGTCTATACACATTTGTCCACCTGGCCTCCTTTCTTCGCTCATGGACAAACCTGAAGCTTCACACCCTCCCGCCACTCCAGCTTGCACACAAGTACTTCCAGCTCTTTCCTGAACAAAGAAACCCACTCTGGCAGGTGTGTTTGCTATTGTATTTTCCCACAGGCATGGGCTCGTATCGGTGCTCACATTTGTACAGTTTTATCAGTGCTGTTGGGAGTAATAAGAGGTTCTTATAACTAAGATTAAAACATATTCTCAAGAAAAAACAGAAAAAATAAATCCTGAAATATTCCGGTGTACAAATCTAATGTTAGATTAATAGTTTCATTTTCAGAAAACGTTATTTAGGTGGTGTTTAACTTTGTTTGATTGGAATTGTTTTTTTCCTGTGTATGATTCTGATTTTTGTTTGAACAATAAAAATCTGAAGCTTTAATCGTAAATGTTTTATTTCAAATTTGATACTTTTAATAGTATTGATGGAGAATGTACAGTATTTGCCTACATGAATTTGTAGCGTCTCATAAGCAGGCTGTGAACGGTATGCGTAAAATGAAAAGCTTAACTTATTATGCTGCAAATCCTCCATGATATGGATTTTTTTTAGGGGCGTGTTTGTGTTTCTGTGTATAATATGTACATGACTGCTCTAACCTCTAATCCCTTTTTTCTGTGCTGTAGAACCCATGTGATGACAAACGACATAAAGACATCTGGTCTAAAGAAAAAACCTGTGACAGATTACCCAAGTTCATGGTAATAGGGCCACAGAAAACAGGTAAAGACACAGAAAAAAGAGCACACAATCAGACATGCACATGCAACAAAGAGCCTGCTTCTGTGTGCCCAGGTGTCTGGAACTACCACATCAGAGTCTATTCATTTAATCCCCCTCACTCCTGCGGTCCTGTCAGAGGCAGACAAAGGAGGAGGCTCTTACCACCTTTGTTCCACCCACATGTGATCTACTTTAGATGCACAGATACAGAACCTCTCCCCTTTTCCCTTTTCTTTCACTGTTTCTCCACCAAAGAATTAAAAACAAGGAAGTGTGTATACATTAGATGGGTCCTGGCTATTGCCTCTGTGTGAATTTAGAAATCTAATTGCTGGTGTTTGGTGTGAAAGGTTAGGAGGCTCTAGCTGCTAATTAACCAGGTGATAATCTCCCAAATGGGAGGAGGGGTCATTATAGCAACATTAGCAACCCAACAACAACAATTACAGCGCTGTATATCCTCATTGTGTTAGAGGGTATGTCAGAGATGTTGGAACAAATGGGAAACAAGATGAGAGGGAAAAGTAGCAGGATGTGCAGGAGATAGTGTGAGGGGGACTGGGGGAAAAGAGAGCTGCTCAGGGCAAGACAGAGGGCATGACCAGCGCCCCAGTGCTGATTGGTGTCAAATGGTTTTAAATCATTTGATGGGAAGGCCTATGATCACTGCACACACAAACACACACACACACACATTCACATAATCAGTTCTCAGCAAGATATAAATCTTGCGGAGGGAAAACTCATCCAGTATGGATCAGTGGATGACAGCTCTCACACACACTGATGAGCACACACACGCACACTCACACACACACACACACACACATATATGCACACCCACAGACTACTCTCTCCTGAGCTGAATTAACAAGCCAGTTATGAATTATGCCCTTTCTTCCAGGAACGACAGCACTTTATCTCTTCCTACTCATGCATCCTTCCATCTCCAGCAATTTCCCAAGTCCAAAGACTTATGAGGAGGTCCAGTTCTTCAACACCAACAATTACCACAAAGGAATTGACTGGTGAGGACAGAGACAAACACCCATTCTAACCACGACAACTGTTCTTTGTCTTTGCCTTTTATTAGTCAGTGCTTAAGGTGAAATGAAAGATTACATTGTGAAGTTGTTATGGATTTTCCTATGTCTTACAGACTTGATTGATCCATTAAGCAGTTCAGAACAGTTCAACAATGTCTTCCAAATGATCTTTTAAGCTTGCAAACACAAGCCAACAGACATATGGCTGCCTAAATTGACCCATAAATGGGTTACTTAGCTGACAGAGACACAGCTGGTGCATTCTGCAAAGTAATCCATAAAAACCAGACTCTGGAAATTCTTCATTAAACACTGTTTAAAATATATCAAGTTTATTTCAGGATCATTGTCTAAGCAGAGATAAAGGCTATAACTTTGTGACTTTAGAAGTGACTTTGAAAAAAATGCTTAAATGCAGCTGGGTGAGTTTGCAGTGATGATTAATTCTTGTGCGTGAGGGGTACGCCTTGAGTGTGTGCATATGTTTATATGACTTCTTAATTTTCCCCATGTCTGTTGCCTCAGGTACATGGAGTTTTTCCCCGTGCCCTCGAATGTTAGCACAGACTTCCTGTTTGAGAAGAGTGCCAACTATTTCCCCTCAGAGGAGACCCCACGGCGAGCGGCTGCCCTGCTGCCCAAGGCCAAGATCATCACCCTGCTCATCAACCCTTCTGACAGGGCCTACAGCTGGTATCAGGTAAGTACTGTGCATAAACACACACACAGAAAATATTAGATGCCTCTGACACCTCACATATTATTTTCAACTTTCTACATTTGTCTGCTTCATCTGCTGCATCTCTGTACTGATTTAAAATTGAATTCTTTATCCAAGACTGTGCTTGGAGTCGCTTGTAAGTGCAGAGTTAATGAGCCTAATTATCTATATATTTATCTATGAATATCATTATAAGAAATGTCACAAGATCCTGATATCATCTCCTTAAGCCTGTTTAATTAATGAGATATGAATGTCAACTATGTGCCAGCTTAAATGTTATGTCACTGACCACAATAAAAACGCTCTCTCATGGAAAGATGTGAATGTATTGCTTATCCGGAGTATTCTATGAAGTTTATTTGGTCGTTGTAACCCCTCTCCAGCATCAGAGAGCTCACGAGGACCACGCAGCCCTACGCTTCACCTTCTATGATGTCATCAGCGCAAAAAAGGGTGCACCAGCTGAGCTGCGCTCCCTGCAGAGCCGCTGTCTCATCCCTGGTCTGTACGCTACACACCTAGAGAGGTGGCTCACGTACTACCCTGCTAACCAGGTATGCATGGTCACAGACACGGGGCTATGCACATGCACGTGCAGTTATAGAAATTTGCTTTTCGAGATTGACAGCTCTTTCTAATTTGTCCTCCCGGTAAAAGGGCATGGCTGAAACAATGCCAATTACATCTTCATTTTAGTGTTTAGTGGTTGAGGAACCAGTAAGAAAAACAATTGTAAATTGGTCTTCAAAGTCTGAGTTCAGTTTTCCATTTTTGTGACAGTCATTAAAGTGGATCCTGTTCAATTGAGCACATTATTGCATCTGTGTGTAGTTGATGATCATAGATGGCCATCAGCTGAGAACTGACCCCGCAGCAGTAATGGAGGAAGTTCAGAAGTTTCTTGGAGTCACTCCTCAGTTCAACTACTCCCAGGCCCTTACGTAAGTCTCTCCCATAGCCGACTTCTTTCTATTTCTCTTAGTTTCAGTCATCACTGTCTTCCATCACTGGCATGCTGGAGTAATTGAGTGTGCGCTGTGGTAGAAATAATTAAACAAATTAAATCCATAACAAGACCCCCACCCCTCCACCCCATCCGAAATTTGTGCAAAGCCTGACATCTACTGGTGAAGACTGGGGATGTTCTACACTGGCCCTCTCTTGGCAGTATTTGCTGCCAAGAGATGTCATTCTCTGAAAATACACAACAGTGACATGACATACCTGTTTCTTAAGAGTTATTAAATGCCACATTTAAAGGAAAGAAAAACTGTCCGTGTGCTTACAACAGAGGTAGTATAGAGGATATGTGTAGATGGACATGAGATAGGAAAGAGAATCTAAACCTAAAAGAAGAAAGTGGCAGTAATGTGATGAGTAGAAGAGGCAAGACAGAGGGAAGCTTCCTGAAAAAAATATCTTTAAAAAGTGAGTCTGCTGCACAGTGTCAATCCAAAAGAACTAAAATAGCAACGATGCCAGTGCCAGTTACCAAGATAAATAATGAACACATCCATTGCAGTCTTTCACGGTGGATAAAAAAGGCATGTGCACTGAGCAAGTCAGAAAGATTACTTCAGTCGTGTAGCCGATACACAATGTTTGCAACCTCAAAGACAGCACTTTGTTGGGATATACTAAAATTTCTTCACAGGTGTAGTCACTGAAATGACCATGATTTCATTTTAAATAATTAATGTATTTTAAAAAATGTTTAAATTGCACTATAGATATATGTAAAATACTGCATATCAAATATTTTATACTGGGACATCTAATGTGTTGGAAGAGCTACCTAAAATATGCATGTCAACCAAACTCTCTAGAGCTGGGATGACAAATATACGGCCAAAAGCGGCCTGCTCCAGGATCCAGTCTGGCCCACTGGATAGTTTTTGAAAGCGGGAAAATTGCACAGAAGAAAAGCATAATTTTTTTTACATTTTTACTGCAGTTTGCACGAGGAAGCATGTTGCAGTAAAACATTAAGAACTGATCAAGAGACAAAGACATTACCGATGGTTTGCCATATCTTACTAAAGCAAGGCAATTTTAAGCCAAGGAGGATCCTTGTTGTCATTTTTCTTTGTAATTATGGAAGATTGAATTTGGAAAAAAGGACAACATATTGCTGAAATTACTTTTCTAGACATGTCAGGCTGTTCATTGCCATCCATCCATCCATCTGGCAGGGCACACCCTGGACAGGTCACCAGTCTAACATAGTTTACCTGTTTTGCAAATTGATTATTTATTAAATAGTTTATTTTAGCTTAATTAATATGCAGTGGTATAACTGGTCTGGCCCACTGGCGATCAAATTTAGCTGCATGTGGTGCATGAACTAAAATGAGTTTGACAGAGTTTTAATATACATAACTCAAGAGAATTAGCTTTCGCCTGCAGATGCTCTGTTTCAACTCATTCTCCATTAGAGATGTTGCATTTGACCTTTACGTTTTGGAGGAGTGCTAAACTGTTTATTTCTCAAGCACCACTCATCAGAATGCAATCTGCCTGCAAGCTCTCGAGTCTACAGACAGGGACATCTAGAATTTGTAGCTCAGATTGGGACAGAGTGCCTCTGTCTTGGATCACAAACCCACATGCATACAAATAATTTGTAAAGAGATGCATTTTGACAGAATAATAAGGAAGCTGTGTGTGTGCTTGCAAGGTTGTGTTTTGGCTGAAGACTGAGTTACACAAAAGCCTAATCTTTCTTTTCTCCTTCTCATTCTTTTGACATGGCAGCAGTCTGACAGATCCTCAACACTGGAGCCTATTTATTTAATCCCCCTTTCATTTCTTCCTCCTGTCCTGTCAAAGGAAAAATTGAAGAAGAACCACTTAACTCTTCTTATACTTCTATATCCACTGATGCATGCAAATAAAAAAAAAAAATATTTGCATCTTTCAATCATATCCACATTAGCCCTTATCCTCCGTCTGTCAAAAGCAGTCAACAACAATATTTATCTTTTTTTGTATCTCTTTTTCACCTCTCTTTCATTTGCGCTACTGTAATGTGTGAAAAAAAAATCAGCCACAAGATTAAACTCACCTAATACTGTGTAGGTCCCTCACTGACAAAAACTTTATGGACACGGGAATTCTCTTTCAATCAGTACCCAGAGCTCATGAGCATAGGCGAGGGTAGGGCAGGTAGTTTGAACAGAATGTGTCGGGCGGCAGCCAAGGGCGAAGGTACTGGCGGACCGATCTCGAGTCTGGTTTGAATGTAGAGATACAAATGTGGTCATATCTGCAAATGATTTTAGCAATATTTGGTTATTGTGATTATGTTTTTAGTATTATTATTTAAAGAGCTAAGATAAGCCATATTGTTAGCCTAAGTCATATTTTGGTCAAAAGTGAGATATCTATGCAAATGAATCTACACTGTTAGCAGAGCAGAATTCGGTAGGTATCTCAAAATATGCCAGAATATGACTCGGGCAATGCAGCACGGTGGCGTGGTGGTTAGCACTGCTGCCTCACAGTTCAAATACCATCTGGAAGGCCTGGGTTCTTTCTCACTGTGTGGAGTTTGCATGTTCTCCCCATGTCTGCGTGGGTTTCCTCTGGGTACTCCGGTTTCCTCCCACAGTCCAAAGACATGCACTTACTGGGGTTAGGTTAACTGGCTACTCTAAATTGCCCATAGGTATGAATGTGAGTGTGAATGTTTGTCTGTGTTTCTGTGTTGGCCCTGCGACATGCTGGCGACCTGTCCAGGGTGTACCCCGCCTCTTGCCCTATGTCAGCTGGGATAGGCTCCAGCCCCCCCGCGACCCTGAAAAGGAAAAGCGGAAGCAGATGGATGGATGACTTGGGCAATTATGCTATTATGCTGAAAATGTGGTAGATTAATTGAAAATAGCTTTACTCTTGAAATGGGGTTTCCTTCAATGGTACACATGCCCACTGACCCATACAGTCAAGGGTTCTTGTGGCTCTCTTATATTATCCACATGTCCCTTTAGAGGAAGGAGTTACTGCAGATCAATAGTCACATTTTTCGGAGTAATTGCATTTGTTCTTCAATGAAATAATTCCCATCCTAATGGAAATGGTTTCCTCCGGGACGATTGTACCCTCATTCAGGACATGAGGGGTCACTAATGGTTTGATGAGTATAAAAATTTGATGGATCACATGCTATGGCCTCACTTTTACAGATGTCAATCCAGTTGGAGATTTTGGCCTGACATGTCAGAGAGCACTCTCCACCACCATCATCAAAATCTATGGGGGAATGTCTTTTGCAAGAATAGTATCCAATCCCTCCAGCAGAGTACAGTAATTTACAAAGGCACTTTGCTGTGAAGGTCACCCACTATCTTCTTGTCTGCAAGGGTTTGCCTCATCTGATAACATCAAGTGTGCCTGTGTGTGTGTGTGTGTGTGTGTGTGTGTGTGTGTGTGTGTGTGTGTGTGTGTGCGCGTGTGTGTGTGTGTGTGTGTGTGTGTGTGCTGTGTGTGTGTGTGTGTGTGTGTGTGTGTATGTGTGTGTATGCGCACGCCTGTGTCTTTGTGTGTGTGTGTGTGCGTGTTCTAATTTCAATGACACAAGGAAAACTTAAGACCTAGTGGAGAAATGATATTGAGGTATTTAGTTCATTACCGCATATCTGCATCATATTTGACCAGAAGCAGCACATTCATCATTTCCCAGTGGCATTATGTCATTATGTCATTATTAGAAGCCCTGTTTCCTGATGCCTGCTCTTTCCAAGTGCAAGATTGCAGCTGAATACAAATACAAATTAATAACACAAAATGCAGTGGTTAAAGTACATTATTCAAACATACCATTTAATAGTTCCAAGTTTCCTTCTCTGGGGTATTTTTTTTCACAGAATAAAGAAAAGAAATATTTCAGTTTTTTCACCACAGAAGAGGATTACTGTATTAACCAATCAATAAACTGCACTTCTTCCCACTGTGTGAGTACATTAAGAGAAGGGGAGAGCAAGCGAGGTGAAGAGAGAGTGTGCATAACTGAGATGATGGTGACAGGAAGAATGCGAGCTGAATGCAACATTTCTGTTAAGCTTGTGCAAGTAAGATATGTTCTTTTTCAGGTCTGGCTGCTAAAAAAATGGAGCACTTTTAAATATTATGGCCTCGAGAGCAACATTGAGGGTTCTTTTTTTTTAATATTATAATTTTTTTTCCCTTTTTGTCACAGCTTTGACCCTCAGAAGGGCTTCTGGTGCCAGCTCCTTGAGGGAGGAAAGACAAAATGTTTGGGAAAAAGCAAAGGAAGGAAGTACCCCCCTATGGAGCCAGAGGTGAGTTTATTTAAGTTTAAATAGAACAGATTTATGCTCACGGAAAAACTTAAATACTCACTGAATAAAATGTTTGAAAAAGAGACGTGGAGAAAAAAGAAGAAAGAGCAGCCTGACTGATTGACAGTGACAGCCCACAATCCCCTCTATCATTGTGGCAAAATTTCCCACAGGACAGCAATAGGATGGAAACTGTCACCCAATCAGACCCAGCCAGAAACTTACAACCTAATCATGAGGACTCGATAGTGACACAACCCCTGTGAGAGAGAATGGGATGGAGGGAGTAAGGTAGAAGGAGAAAATCCAATCCATAAATCTTTGTCCTGACTACTGATTCCACAAAGGAGACCAAACCTGCAGACAATGAATCACACGTTTGCTCTCACATGAAGACAAACAGATAGATACAATTTGTCTTCCCACATGTACTCACACATGGCTAATGGCTGTGCCTCACTGTCACCTATAATTAAACAGTTTTTGAGTTTCCACCAGGGGTACGGAAGTAGAGGACAAAGTAGAGATGTGGAGGGAGGAGGTAACGATAGGACGGAGAGACAAGAGAAGCAGAGAGATGAGGAATTCACACAAGGGACAAGAGACATAATGGATCTCGTGCATCCTTCATGTAATTTTCTTACCTTTATAACTTCATTTTTTAGCTCTGTTTATACCACTTGGCACTTAGTGGCCCCAAAGTCCTACAGAGGAGAAATAAACTAATCTTGGATTGTGGCTCATCATTAATCTCTCTCTCTCTCTCTCTCTCTCTCTCTCTCTCTCTGTATATACCCAAAATGCTTATCCCTCCTTTTCAACCCATTTTGTACCTCTTGTACTTCTTTCCCGCACCTTATTCTTCCCATCCTTCCTTTTCACTCCATGCCTTTCCTGCTTTGCTTCTCATTTTAACGACTTTCCCGTTTACAACTTATCAAATCCTGATTCACCAACTGTTTTACTGTCTCTGTCTCCCTTACTCCCTATCTCCTGGTCTTATCTATTTCCATTCTTCCATTTTCTTTCCCCTGCTACTCTCTTCAGGCACGTGCATATCTCTCTAGGTACTACAGAGAACACAATGTGGAGCTGTCAAAGCTGCTGCATCGGCTCGGACAGCCCCTTCCCTCTTGGCTAAGAGAGGAGTTGCAGAAGGTCAGCAGATTGCTCATCTCGCCAAGAAATACAGTATATTCTAGTTGAAATGTCAGAGTGAATTAACAGGGTATTAGGCTGAATAGTATCACCTACTGTAGCTTAGGTTTTACTCTGTAAAATTCATTTTCATTTCTAAAATGAGCAGAGATGTGATTTTAGTTTTCAGTGGAAAACACTGCACAATTAAAATACCCATCACATTGAAATGTTATAACTCTGGTTACTATATATATATATATATATATATACTGTATATATATACTGTGTATATATATATATATATATATATATATATATATATATAAATATATATATATAAAAACATATAAAAATATATAT
>VUQJ01044864.1:0-14912 GCA_015108635.1 Andinoacara biseriatus | reverse complement strand
TTTGCTTATTGCTTTGTGTATTACAACTTGAATATGTATGTCATAAAGATAATGGCAATATTACAGTGCTTTAACATTTAGAGAGGAAGTGATTGACTGTCGTGTCCAAATGGAAAGTAGACCCTGGTCTTTATGTATTGTTTATAGAAGATAGGATAACAGTAAACCTCTTATTGTGTGGGGCACAATAATGTAAGCATAAACCATTATGAGTCCACTTCACCTGCTCTGTAGAGGCAGAAACAAAACAACCATCTCGTGTTACCAGTCGTTGCAAAAATCAACGCATGTCACAAGCACTTCCACTGATTGGCTTATCAGACCTGTTCATGCTCTTACTGCATGCTGTCAAGCATGAAGAAAGCATATTAGCAATGTAGTTTTAAGGAATGGTACACCATGAGAATACTGCACGTCACACTCACTTGAGTAATCCTCTTGATTGTGAGCACAGTTCTAGTAGAACTGCATTTTTAAAATTATTTTCCTTTTGTGTTTCATTTTAAAATTTTGCTTTTAGTTCAGTTTCCAGAGTGGGTTTGCTCATTCAATTTAAGTTTTAACAGGACTCCTAAGAAGATGCATTACAGTACAGTCACCACGCTTTGTTTAGGCAGTGTACTCACAGTCACGTAAACAACCCAAATCTCATTAAACAATGCCTCACCAGAAAGGCTGTGACTAAATAACTGATAGAACCAGTTGTTAGATGGGACAATCTGCCCACGGCAGAGAGAGCCATAATTTGTTGAGTTTTTATTGGAATTTTCTGTTGGAATCATTGTGTTGCAAGTTGTTAAGAATCAACCACATCATGAGAGCACCTGACTGAGTTGTAGATTTTTTTTTTTTTTTTTTAATTTATCTGAGCCACTGATCTTAATCTTCCTCAGTTTTGCTGCCTTCTTGCAAGCGCAGACATTGCCAATGTAAGTGTTTAAGCCACTGTGTTTCTTTGATTTGTGACAGGTTGAAAAAGTCAGAAATATTTTTGCACTTGTTTTCCTTAAGACATCTTGTGCTGTTCAGTATCAGTTTTACAAATAAATAGTTCATCAAGTATAAACATTACAAGTACAACACTTCAAGAGATTCTTGTAGCACTTTGTATTACAGAGCAGTAATTGTATGGTAACAGTGTGGGAATGAGTTTGAAATATGAAAGTAATAATATGGCAAAACCAAGTTATTACCACTTAATTTAAAAAGTAATAGCCAAGAATTGTCTTGTATCAACAGTGGTTATAGCTGAGTAATATGACATTGCAATTTATGTGAACTGAGTAACAACAGGTCAGAAACTGGAGGTAATAATGTGGAAACACATATACCTATTACCAATTAGTAATAGTAGTAATCAACAGTATCAGTCAAAGGTTTGGACACACTCGCCCATTCATATGATTTTTTTTTAATGAAATTGAATAGTACTAATAAAATAACACCACATTTTCTTTCTACTTTGGCATTTGACAGGACATCCAGTGAATTGGGTTCGACCCTTTGGTGGACAGATTTTGACCCACGGCTCATGTGACACCCCTGTGTCAAATTACACAAGGATGCCAAGATCAATGAAGTTGCATGTTAGAGTGAGAAAACAATGCAGAGTTACAGTCACATTTTAACACTGATGTCATATAAAGAACGTAATTTTATGAAGCTGGATTTTGAGGGCCATTTTCAACAAATGCTGGTTGAAGAATGGGATGAAATCCCACAGCAGTGTGTGACCAAGCGGGTGACCAGTATGAGGAGGTGGTCCCAGGTTGTGTATGGTTCTTCCACATGCTACTGAGACCCATGTTTGTTAAATGAATAAACTGTTAAATTTCCAACATATCTTTCTTCTTCGGACTTCAATCATCATATCCAGTAAACAACACCAAACATGAGTCACTATTAGAATAAGCCTAATAATAATAAGCTGTTTGGCATTGGTAGAGAGGAGCTGGGAAGTTTTTTATGGGCACAACACACATGCTCAACTCTGCTGCTCAACCTAAAAGGCTGTAATCTTTCAGTAATATGATTGTTAAATCATGAATGTTTTATTCCAGGAACCTAAAGAAGAATGATTAAATAAAGTAAAAAGAATTCTATTATGTTTATTTAGCTTGTATATTATTTCCAGCCCACAAATTACCATTGCAAATAAATAAAATCAATTTTTTCTTATCCACTAACAGCTTTCCCACTGCAGTCAGACAGGCTCTACCTCTCGACATCCCAAAAACAGGAACAGTACATTCTAGAAAAAAAATACCAAGTATTCCAGTAAAAGTAGTTAAAATAGTGCCAACATCCTCCTTTCAACTACAGAAGGTGTAACTTTGCTAATCAAAACTAGGAGTACACTTATTGCAGTACTTGTAAATAAATTCTTTAAATACCATATATACTACAACATACAGTTTGTGCTCTGTTTTCATATTGGTACAGCTTTGACATCTTATGTTTTATTGTTTAAAAACATAAATTAGAAAAATACAGCAGGAACTCCTCTGAAAAACTTCTACCAAACAAAATCTTGTCAGCATTCCATTCTTTGTTTTGGGTGATTGCCTTGTTGCACTAGCTCATGAACTACTAACGTGACATTCTCATTAAAAAAAAAATTCTTTATACAGATTCATTAATTCATAGCCCTTAATGTCATTTAGCTTCATTTCATTTCATTTATTAAACTTGAAAAATTCATTGAGTGCTTGCCCTGGTTTACAATGAGGTGATGTTGTCAAGTTGCTTAAAAGGAACAACAAGTTGTATGGAAAGGAACACAGAAACAAATCATTATATAAGAAAAATATGGTTATTTAAGCATAAATAATTTATATGAAAGACAAAAATCATGTTAAACAGATCACAAATTTACACTGATCCAAGTTACCAGTTTCATTTTTAGTAGAAAGAGAACCAAAGGCAGTCATCAGACCAACTGATATTGCTTCAAGAACCAGTCTAGCGTAAATGTTATGTAAAGTGGCAGCGTCTAAAGGAGAGCCTCATACATGCCTGTCACATTGTTCAGACAGCCAAGACCATCCAACATATTCATATAATGTGCAGTTTTGAAAACTAAAATTATTGCCGGTAATAAATCTGAGGGCAGAGTGGTAAACAAGCTCCAGACACATTCCATGTGGAAGCAAAGATTGTAAATCCCAACACTTAATCCAGAACAGTGGGGAAACCAGCTTTCACTACTTTATGTTAACGAAATATTAAAAAAATGTCAACTTTAGTACAAGAAAACAAGTAAGTAAGTAAAACTTTATTTATAGAGCACCTCTCAAGACAGCTGCCATGAAGTGCTTCACAGCAATAAAATACAGTACAAAAGAAAACTTTAAGCAAATGCAATATAAAAATGATGAGTTTTTAACTGTCCTTTACAAGACACCACTGAATCCACCGCTCTCAGGGAGACAGGGAGAGAATTCCGCAGACAGGGAGCCACTGAGGCAAATGCTCTTTCGTCTTCAGTCTCGAAGGCTATATAGCCAGGAGTCCCTGATCACATGATCTCGAAGATCTGATGGGAGCATATGGATGCAGGAGCTTACAAGTTTTTACTTCAATATTTCAACAAGTCTACACTCACTGGACACTTTGTTGGCTACACCTGTTCAACTGCTCTTACATGCAAATATCAAATTAGCTAATCACATGGTAGAATCTGAATGTATTTAAATGTGTAGACATGGTCAAGGAAACCTGCAGAAGTTCAAAACAAACAGCAGTATAGGGAAGAAAAGTGATTTAAGTGACTCTGATCGCATGGTGGTATCAGATGGGCTGATCTGATTATTTCAAAAAGTGCTGATCTACTAGGATTTCTGTAAACCGTTTCTAGGGTTTACAGAGAATGGTCCAAAAAAGAGAAAATATCCAGTGAGAAGCAGTTCTCTAAGTGAAAATGTGCTGAGAGGTCAAAGTAGAATAGCCAAACTGTTTAGAGCTTATATTATTTTTTTAATTTTACAACCAAGATATGCAGAAGACCATCTCTGAATGTACAACATACTGAACCTTGAAACAGAACAAGACCACGCCAGGCACCCCTCCTCTAAGCTAAACATAGGAAACTGAAAGCTATAATTTGCATGGGTCCACCAAAAGTGGACAATAGAGGATTAGAAAAAATGTTGATTGATTTCTGCTACAACACTTGGATGGTAGGGTCAGAATTTGATGGTGGTGTAATGATCTGGGGGGTATTTTCTTGGCATGCTTTGGGGCACAGACTTTTGACTATTTTTTATTTTTTTTTGGATTCAGAAGTTATTTTAGTTTTGCTATTTCAGATGAAACTCTGTGATTTAACTTTTTGAATTCCAACTTTCTGTGTGTGAGTGATACGACAGATATATTTATAGTATATATACAGTACCACTCAAAATGGTCACCTCTAAGGCAGTGTTTGCTGCAAGTACTAGTTACACAATCTGGATTTTTTTGCCAGCTGCTGAAACTATTTTGTGACCAGGTATGAATGCTAGTTGCACTAAATTAACGTTAAAGTTTCTGTGCATCAGATGACTTGGTATTTATATTGCACCGTAGTTACTTCCTCATTGTTTTGCTCTTTTTGATGAACAAAACAAGTCCAGTTAGTTTTGTAGCAAGAATTTCTTGCCTCACTTACAAAAACCCTTTGCGATACACTGAGTCTTCAGTTTCATTTTTGGACTCCAACGTGTCGCCTTCACTGTTACCTTACCATTCAGACTACACTGAATAGTGACTATAAGAATACTACTGCACAGTCAGACTCCACTGGGGTAAGAAAGAAATTTTTTATTCTGATTCTACCACAACTAAATATTTAAAATGTAATTCATAAGGACTTGCTTTGCATCACCAAGATGTCATTTATATTGATTAATTTACTTTAAAATTTTTGAGAAGAACGTTAATACACTACAGATTAGCTTTTTTAAAGCTCATATGTAGAATCACAAGTCTATCTAAATTGGCAATTTTCTTTACACCATGTTTCTAAATTTGGACAGTAATTTTTCACAATGTGTTTTTTCCTTTTTTATTTTCAGGTATTTTTCTCAAATTAATAAAATGCATTTTTGAATGCCATTGTTCATGTCACAACAGATTGCTGAATACCAACACCTGCCAACAATGCATTAATACTTTTTAAAGCCACAACAGTTTGCTGAACGTGTAATTAATGAGTTCTTTGTATTTATAGTAATAGATTGTACTGTGTGGTGTGTCAGGGTGTGGTTGCTCTGCACTGACAGCTGTATATAGTGAATATGAAAAAAGGATCTTGTACTTTTGCTCTCCAAAATTTCAAAGGATTGAATCCTTGTAAAAGCAACTGCATAATTTAACAAATATAACTGACTTTTATTAAATATTCCCATGCAGTGTGATAGAATAGAAATACTGAACATTATGATAAAAGTGACCTCCAAAAATATGCATAACATTCAGACAATATAATATAATTACAATCATTATCTATCATCATGATTAAAAAAATTTATAATAAATAATATTTTGATGTCTTAAGGTAGCGGATAGTCAGAGTCCTGATCAGGAACCAGATGAGACAAGAAAATTTTTTGCTATTATGTAATTCTTTTTATTATTCATAATGTCATTATCGCTCTCCTGAGTGTAAACGTTGCAACCTGTGGTTGAGACACTAGACTAATTTGATAATTTGTCAGTAATTTATTCATAAACTTTTCAAATCCTAAAAAGCAACTTTTTTTCTTCTTTATACAAAAGTGAAAATTCACTACACTATTAATTTAAGTGATAAAGCTATGCGTACAATAAGTTAAATGTCCATGCACTGCTTTTTAACATACATGTCACTGACTTTTTTGATAAACTATGTACTGTAAGTGCAAGTTTTATTTGTTTAGCAACATTTAAAGAATATTTCAAACATATTTATACAGAATTTTTCATTACAGGAACCAGGTATAGGGAGGATGGAACCTCTCATATTCCTTTTCGTACTAGCAGGTATTTGTTAGATTGTATTGCATTCACTTTTCTCTCTTGGCATGTGTAGTTTGGGGGGTGTGCGTGTGTGTGTGTGAGTGAGTGAGAGAGAGAGAGAATTTTATACACACACACACACACACACACACACACACACACACACACAGTGGTACCTTGACATATGAGTTTAATTCAATCTGTGACCTAGCTCGTAACTTAGAAATGAACTGAAACGTCATTAATCTGCCCCCCGCCCCCCAAAAAAAAACAACTAAAACATTTTTTAGGTTTATTAATAAGAAAAATGTAGAGAACTTTATAAACAAATAATGCATAAAAATATTATTACATACAGTATAACAAAATTGGTTTTAAGTGAAAGTCAGAAACATTGTGGAGGAGATCGCTAAATTTAAATGCTCCTTTTTCACTTCACTTAATCTTCTCCTCCTTCTTTTGCCTTTTTTGTGTACACCTCGCTCATGTATTTCGATAATTTTATGCTTTGTATCCATGGCCATCATCCTTTTAAGCATTGATCTTGGCATTTGCTTTCTATGGACCTATGGTTTAAAAAAAAGGAAATGTTTCAAAATAACTGTGGAAAATGATCAAACACAGCAACAACGATCCAAAAAAACATTTTTTTTAAACGAGTGCACAGCAAGAGGGGGAAAGAAATGAATGGAATGTGCGGATGGTGTATTTTCACTCACTCGTAAGTCAGATATTTGCTCGCAACATAAAGTAAAAATTTCAACCAAGCGATTGCTCTTATTTCAAAAAACTCATTAGTTGGGACACTTGCAAATCAAGGTACCACTTTATAAGTAAAAACTAAGGTTGTCTAAAATAGTAATATATGCTAAATTCATTTTAATAATTCATGAAATTTATATTTTACAGGACTAGTCGGAACAACTGCTACTGACCCAGTAACAGGTAACAAAAACAGAAGCTGAAAGAGTCAACAAAGATTTTGAATCAAGAAGCTTTAGTGTTATGTACACAGCATTTTTAAAAAAGACAACTACCTCAGGATAAGTACACTGAAAGCACTTTAATCAATGACCTGCATAGTAGGTTAGGTGGAAGACCATAGTGGTTGTTTTTGTTACATGGTTTTCTCTATCCAACCTAAATCAACATCTCCATCTTTAATGCTAGAAAATACAACATCAACAACACTTAACCCAATCACGCCAACTGAGGTAACCTCAGCACCATCCACACCAACATCACCAGTCAACGTGACTTCATCACCACTTGCCGCAACCTCACCAGAAATCAATACAACCTCAATACCAGTTAACCCAACCTCACCAACTGAGGTAACCTCAGCACCATCCACACCAACATCACCAGTCAACGTGACGGCATCACCACTTGCCGCAACGTCACCAGAAATCAATACAACCTCAATACCACTTATCCAAACCTCACCAACTGAGGTAAGCTCAGCACCATCCACACCAACATCACCAGTCAACGTGACTTCATCACCACTTGCTGCAACCACACCAGAAATCAAAACAACCTTAACATCACTTAACCCAACCTCACCAACTGAGGTAACCTCAGCACCATCCACACCAACATCACCAGTCAACGTGACTTCATCACCACTTGCTGCAACCACACCAGAAATCAATACAACCTCAACATCACTTAACCCAACCTCACCTACTGAGGTAACCTCAGCACCAACATCACCAGTCAATGTGACTTCATCACCACTTGCTGCAACCACACCAGAAATCAAAACAACCTTAACATCACTTAACCCAACCTCACCAACTGAGGTAACCTCAGCACCATCCACACCAGCATCACCAGCCACAACTCTTAGCACTCCAGCTGCAACTTTAACAGCTGCCCCACCAGTAGAACCTCAAATCAAGTTGGGATTTAAACTGCAGCGTGACTTTACAGCAGAATTTAATAACAAATCTTCACCAGAGTACATGACATTAAAATCCCAAGTGACCGCAGCGGTGAGTTTTTTATTATTTTTTTCATGCAAAACAAAGTAATAGTAAACTAATCCCAAACAATGTGCTGTTTTTGTCTGAATGGTCCCAATCAATAGTTCTACTTAGTCTTTGATTTTAAAAAATCATATCGTGATTGATATACATAATTTAAACATGTCTTTCATTTCCAGCGTAACAAAGTGCAACAACAGAATCATAAAATCAATTTATCTTAAAATATGACCAAATAAAGGTTAAAATGGAGACAATGATATAATTTAAATTAAATGTAATATTTGATGATGCATATTTTTTTACACATGCCTTCCAAACACTTCTCAAGAGAAATTATACATGGAGAATCAAATTTATGAAATCCTTGTGGCATGATATCAACTTGATTTTGAAATATTTGAAATTCTTTTTGAATATATTCATTTATTTTCTTTTTTGATAAAAATTTATTCCCAGCTCGATGAAGTCTATTCAAAACAATTTGGAGACCGCTTCAATCGCACAGTCATCAGTGGTTTCAGGTATAAAACACTGCTTAAAATGGCATTCTAAAACTAACCAATTACTTGTTTGTAAACTTAAATAACTTTTGTGATAAAAAATATGTTAAGAGTTTGAGGAACAGATTCACAAATTAGTTAATTCCTGCCTGTTTGTCATAGAGCTAATCAATTATAACAACTGGCAAATAAAATGAAAGTATAAAAATTTATATTTTAATATTTTAAAAAATTTCTATTACAGCCCAGGATCCATTGCAGTTGATGCTGTGCTGATATTCAATAGTGTCAGCACATTACCAAATGCTACTGCTGCAACTGCAACTTTGGAAGAGGCTGCAAAGTCAAATTTTTCCCTCCCAGTCAATGTATCATCTATTACAGCAGCAGGTCAATGTTCATATTATTTATCTTTTCAACTTACCATTTTATTCAATATTTATTGCCATACTTTGTAAATGTGCAAGTATTAAATAAAAGATAACATGGAAATATTTACAAGACCATACAATAACTTATTTAATATTGTGCTTTTCAGTTGTGACAGCAACGCCGACAACACTGAATCCAGGTACCTCACCAGGTATTTCCATGACATAATTTTGAAAATTTACATGTAATTATCACAAACATCAAACACCATCATCCAGCCACACCACCAGTCAACATGATCTTTATGCTACTTTAAGCTCACAACTCAACACGACCTTGCTAGTCAATGTGATCTCAAGACCATTAAACTCAAGCACAGCACATGTCACCTAAATGCCACTCAAGGGGACACCACCAACTAACACTCAACATGAGCTCAACACCACTTAACACAAAGTCACCGGTTAACGTGACCACAGCACTAACCACCTCAACAATAGCACCAGTCAGCTTGACATCACCACAAGTCAACATGATCTCAACAACACTCAACACAGACACACTAGTTGACATCATAGGACATCAGCACCACTCCATCCGACCATACAACAAAACATGACCTCACCACTTAGCTCCACCATGTCATCACCCATTAAATAAGGACCTAATGGAAACATTATTGTTATGTAACAGGTTTCATAATAAAATACAATATGCAACTCTTAATAACAAAAGGGAGTGCAATATTATAACTTCAAAATTAATTTTATATTACATTCATTCATTTTTAAATTACATTAATTTTACATTTGTAAAATTAACACAATTTAACTTACCTTGCAGCCAATACTACAGCTGATCCAACTTCTGCTGCTTCCACGGCTGCACTCAATGTAACAGCATCCCCAGCCACAGTTTCTAACAATACAGCTGCTTCTACTGCTGCCTCAACTGGAGCTACAACTGTGGGTTCTAATACAACTGCAGCTTCTTCCATGTCTCCAAATACAACACCTGCTTCCACAACTACATTACCCACAACAATCACCAGCACTGCAGCCACAAATCCTCCTACGCAGGGAGAAGGAACCCTTGGCCTTAAATTTAGTCTCAACCAAACTTTTACAACAGATCTCTCAGACTCAAGCTCAACAGGTTTTCAGACCTTAGCTCAAAAAGTGATCACAGAGGTAAGATGTCAACACTATGTGCTAACAAACAAACCAAAATGACAGCTGCAAATAAACTGAGTTGTATTTGCAGATCTTTGAAATAAATGTAGAAAATGTATATGTGTATATATTCTACAGAACATATATCATCTAAGAGAATTGTTATTTTTTTTATTTTTTCACCTTTATTAAGTGCTTTAAATGTTTATCTTTCAGATAAACAGCCGAGTTAGACAGATCTTTGCATCATTCCTTCGCTCCAGGATTGAATCTTTTAGGTAAGACTAAATTTTAGTTCCTGACTCATGTATTTTATTTTACATATGAGTCTTTGAATTGTTTTTAGAAAGCATTGCTTTCTGTCTTTGTCCTTGTAGGAATGGATCGGTAGTTGTCAACATGACTCTTGTGTTCCAAAATCAAAGCTCAGTTCCATCACTAGCCAATGCAACTACAAATTTGCTAAATATACTCAACACAACCACACTGGATATTATACCAGGCACCATAAGTAAGTTTCTGGACACAAACTCTGTGGTTTGCAATTATTAATGTAAATTATCTTATATAATGTAGTATTTGTAATTCTGTGATTACTGTTACACATAAAAGTAAGAGGAGAACTCAAGCTTAAGAGAATTTCATGGACATACTTATTTTCTTTTCTTCTTCTAATATTTCAGGTGTATCATCATCATCAACCAGTCTTCAGTTGGCAATGAGCGTTTGGGCACTAATTCTGATGATTATGGCCCAAATCCTGATGAACATGTAGCCAGCACTCAAGCAAGCTGCAGTGACTTTACTAACAGCTTGTACTGTGCAATAAAAGCTTGAAACAGAGTATGTACCAACAAACAAAAAACAAAAGAATTGTGCAGTATGAAATTGACCAAGACAAAGTAATTTGGTTCAAAAGATGTGTTCTGTGTGTAAAAGATTAAACAGTTTTAAATATATTTATATTTATTTGAAATTGATATTATAAAATTCTGCAAGATGCAATTTAGTATCCAAACATATTGAGGGGTTAAAGAGTGAAAAGGAAGAAGCAAGCAGTTAATGTAGAGTGGTGCCAGAAGTGAAGAGAGTTAGGATGAAATGTTCTTGATCCTGCAGACTGATTCTGTTTAAGTCAAATCGTCCAGTATCAGGTGAACAATCTGCAATGAGCTTCTGTATACTAGTTTAACAAAATATCCACATACTACTGTCTTAATAATAATGATATTTTTTCTTTTTATTGATTGATTAATCAATAACAGAAACAGCTCCTTCTGAATACTTGTTCCTTCTGTATGTCTCTGAAAATGAGGTTAATAAAATTGGGGGATTCTTTAACTGTCCTCTCTTTTCCTTTGTTTTTTCCTTTTCCTATTGTTAGTGGTTTGGTGAATATGATTTTTAGGTTTGTGATGAACCTTTTAAAATTTAAAAATTTTAAAAACAAAGTTTATAACAAGTGATGGAGGGATTGTGCTACAAAGAAAGATTAATGGGTTATGGAGCTATGTCAAGCTTAAAGGACACATATCATGCAAAATCCACTTTTTTAGCCCTTAAATACATTTTGTTGTGTACTTTCAGTATCTAACAGCGCAGGAAATGTAAATGCATGCTGTTTGGGTGCTGTATAGATATCTTCATATTCTTTTAGGTTCATAATTTTCAGTCTGTTCAGTTTTCTCTCTTGGGTGTGATGTTTTCTCATTTCTGACGTCACAGTATTTGCTGTGGACATCCGGCTACCATTTTTTTTTTCATGCAGCAATTATGTAGTCCAGTTTAGTTATGCCGAAGTTGCACGTAGGTAAGTCAAAATATTCAGTTGTTGGATGTGGTAACCCACATGATTCCTTACATTGCCCCCCGGCATCAGAGCCTCTTTGGAATTCATCACAGTTCAAAACTCCTGGTGAACGGGGGACACTCTCCACACACTAACCTGGGGAAGAGGCACTCTAGCTGAGGTAAATTCATCACAGCGCTCTCCTGGGGCTCTTGCAGTGAACAGGGGGAGACTCTCTCGGAAATGTACATGCATCAGTGGGGAAAGTCCTCCATGTTTGCACTAAGCACTTCGAGGATGAGTGTGACAGCAACCTCCGTCAGTAAAGAGGGATTTGCCGAAAAACTTTGTCTGATTGAGGGGTCAGTTCTTCTCTCTACAGAAACCACCACAGACACAGCAAAGCGGTAAGCTCCAAATAATGCTAAAATGGCAACAAACTTTATTTTAGGCATATTTTGTGTGTTGATATGACATCCTGGCCATTGTTTTGATAGTAGCATTGCGCCTTCTGTTAGCAATGTGTGCTAGTGTTTAGCTCCTTGAGGATATAACTACTGCATGTTTTGGCTTTGTGTTTGCCATTTTTGTCTTGGGATTGAAGAGTTTTATATATCAAACTTGTTGGTTTTGGTTTTTAGTGTGCTGTTTGATCGACACAGAATGAAAAGAAGACAAGGAAAATGAGGAGTCTTTTCTTAATTTAATACAAGCCATTTTCCAAAACAGATTACAGGTTAAAGCCATCATTCAAACAGTTAAAAAAAGGTTAACTGTCCAGCATCCATTTGGGCATGGGGTGAGTACACACTGTCTTCTTCTCAGCGTAGGTTTCTTATGGTCAAACTTATCTACGTTGAATTACATCATGGACATAACAGTGTGTAGTTGAAGAAGATTTCAGTTGGTGAGGCGCCAAAGATTGACCTTGAGTCAGTCAGTTAAAAACAAGACATTCCAGATGGCACCAACCTTGGTGATTATCAAAACAAAATGATGTCAAAGTTCACATGAGCATTTAAACCATTAAAATAGTTAATTTATTTATTAGCTTCAATCCTTCAGTATTCAGTGATGTTCAGTGACTTTCTTGACGCTAGCTAGCTAACTCCGCTGTCGAGGCTTTGTTTACTTCATTCATATTGTTAATGCTACTCTGTCGGTAGCTAATCATAGCGCTGCTATCAAACGACAATATTAGTCGAACAGGGTGGAGTTGAACACACCGCGACGTAGAGGGGGGCGGGGTGCAAGAGACGGCACCAAAACGGGTTGTTCATTTTCACTTATTCTTTTATTTACAGCATGTTTTAAGTAAATTATAGTTCCCTTTCAGTCAATTGATTTGATACAGCACATATAGTATGGGATATCATGCCCTTGTATGTCTGAAGACACTTCTATTCAGGCCTTTAAGGCAGATGACCTGTGATGACATATTTGCGGCTCTGCCCGCACATATATACTGTGTCATCACAGCCATCACTCAGTTATTCCGCTCTTCACCTCACTAAGAACATCTCTGCCAAGGTGGCTAGCTAGCTGATGCTAGTTAGCTCTGTTTTCTGCCGGCTCGAAGTTAGCTTAACTGCCCCTGTTGGTGTTAGCCTTCACCACCCAGTTGGTGTGTGGGCTGCTCGCCACTTGTGCAGCGTATTTTGCTTTGCGTTTTGGTATGAGTACCAAACCGAAGCAACCAATGCAGAAATCTTCTGCTTGCCCCTGTCTTCTGGGGTGCAGTTTTTTTTTGCATGACAAGGACCAGTGTAACCCTTTACTTAAGCTCAGCCTAATTGGTAAGAGTAGTAGACCAGCATCTAGGTTCGGAAGAGGTATTGTACACTAGGAGTGAGGAGCAAGGACATAGCTGGAGCCAGGAAATGAGTTAGAAAGTTATTATTTTTTAACTTGAACATAAAATAGAAAAAACACAACTTAATTAACAATTGGCATTCAAAATTCCACTTCAGGTTTGTTCACACTCACATTAATAACCAATGTTCATTTAGTCTGAGTCTGTCTCTGTTTTAGTCATTTGGTACCATTTAGTTCTTTTAGTCAGTCAATTAGTCTTCCAGATCTTGTGGTGAGTAGTTACCACAAGATGAATCAATGCTGAAGAAACGAATGTGGTTCTCCATTCAGGACTCCAGCTCTGGGCTCAGGCTCGCCATCTCCATTCAAAGGAGAAATCCATGCAATCCAATCAGATGGGGACTGAATCAGCACAAGAAAAACCTAGCCTGTATAACAATAATAGCATTATTGCATACAACTAGTAATCAATCATCATCATCTAGGATCTTCTGTCTTAGCTATAGCTCACTAATCCATCAGTTTTCCATCATACCATTGTGCAAATGTACACAATAGCGTTAACTTACATGCATGTTTTCTTTCCAACTCAACTGGTACATGAAATAGTTTTTAACCCATGTAAATAAACATTATGATCTTCAGTTTGCAATATTTATCAATCATGAAATTAGTATTACTTTTAATCAAGTATGAATTACTTCACCAAATGAAATACAATTTACCATTTGTTTTACTTGGCAGGTAATAAATTAAAATGGTTCAAAACTCTCAAATGAATTCTAGAAGCAGTAAACAATGTAAGGTTGTTCTTACATGGCACATAACATGTGCTTGCCTAGTGTCAGCACCGCTAGCACAGTGTTTAGCAACATTTCACACATTTACAGTGACCATAACAATACAAAACTAATTATATGTGCGGCATCACATTGTCACAAACTCAAATAAAATTCCACGTGACTTGAAAATAAGGTCCAACCACATTTTAGACACACTTCTGCAGCTAGTTAGCATACGCGATTAGCATGCTACTGAGTTAGCGAATCTTTAGCATTTTGCGCTCACTTACATATTGCATCAACATTTACTATTAACATTCACAAAACGACTCACCAAGATGGTGGTTCAGTATGATACAGCAAAGGAATCGTCATGCAACCTCTCTGCTTCGTGTTCAGGGACGGGAAAGTTTCTGAGGCTCGGTCAACAACATGTGGGTGAAACCTCTTTGCTAATGGGCACGTCATTTGCGATGAACATCAAAACAGGAAGTCAAGTAAGAGAGAGAGGATCA
>VUQJ01044862.1:16254-31822 GCA_015108635.1 Andinoacara biseriatus | reverse complement strand
ACACACACACACACACACACACACTATCTATCAATAGAGAATGACCACCTTTATGCACCTATGTGTGCACATGGATGCAGAACTCAAGTGGAACATTAACACCTCGGCAGTGATGAAAAAAGCCCAGCAGCGTCTGCACTTCCTGAGGGTCCTCAGGAGGATCAACCTGAGGAGGGAGCTACTGACTGCGTTCTACCGCTGCTCCATTGAGAGTGTGCTGACTTACTCCATTTCTGTGTGGTTCGACAGCTACACCATGGCGCACAAGAAGGGTTTACAGAGGGTAATTAACAACACCCTGAAAATCATCAGCCACCCTCTCCCCTCTTCCACAGCACCCGTTGTCTTAGGAGGGCACACAGCATCCTGAGAGACAGTACACACCTTGGACACATAGTGTTTGAACTCCTGCCTTCCAGCAGGAAATTCATGACTCCAAGGGTGCAGACCAATAGACTAAGGGGCAGTTTTGACAATAAGGCAATAGCCATGACCAGTGCCAACATATGACTTTATCTGATCAGCTGATTTTTAAGTGATTTTATTTATTTATTTTTATGAGTGCATGCTTTCTGTTGCACAGATGTGGACAGCTCTGCAATTTTCCAGTGCTATCGAACATGTGTGACGCGCAATGACAATAAAGATATATCTTATCTAAAAGACATTATGATGCTTAGAAGTTTTCTTCATTATCACTGTTGCCATTGATCAAACGATCCTGTCCAATGCTGTTAAAGCCACGGTTATAAACATGCATTGTTAGAGGAGCATCTATTGAAGCAGCAGAAGTAGAGCAGCCAAACTGAGATTTGGTTTCTGTGGGTGCAGCGAACAGCTAAGCCCATTTACTATTGAGAGTGGCATTCACCACTCAGAAAGGCTGAAATTAGCACGCACTGCTGTGTACTTAGCTTTCATTTTGTTGTGGGCTTGTGGAGTTTATAATTCTTAGAAGGAATATGATTTTGTAGACACATCATCTGAACCGAAGGCGTGATGTTTCTCCCCGTTATCGAGACTCTTAAATTAATTTCTTCATCTGCAGCATCTGAATGGATTTTGGCATTCCTCGGGCAGATGTATGCATGACTACGTAATGCAAAAGCTCAGAGGATCTGCATTCCTGTATAATGCGAGTAGCATACCAGGGCTGTGCATCTCGAGGCTGGAATGAAAACACGCTGCAGCTCTGGTGCACCCCCCCCCCCCTCCCCCCAAAAAAGATTAAAAATTATTATTTTTTTAACATTCAAATGAGATTTGGTGACAGATGATTCCCTCAAGTCACAGCAAAGGGAATAAGAGTCCCTTTGTAGAAATGTAGAAACATATAATGATCGTTTGGTGTAAACATTAAATATGATGTGTGTTTTATGAAAATGCAAACAACGAGGGCGGCATTCGAAAGCCTGGAAACCTACTGTTGCTATCAAATCCAGGTGCTGGAGGTTCACTGTATAAAAGGACAACCTTGTAGTCAATTACATGAGCTACATACTTGTTCTGATTGGAGTGAAAGCGCTGCATTCTTCTACCGATTGGTTTACCTTTTTATCGCTGCTTTGCACCACTACTTAGATACAAGGATTCCTGTTCAATATTGCATTAAAACAAAAACTCAGTAGAAGACATAAATATATAACACCAGGAAATAATAACATACCATGATTCTTATAATGCTCCTTAATTGAATTAGAAAGATTTTTATTTATTTTTTTGCCCCATTTAATTTTCTTTACTAGAGCTCGATCGCAGCTTCAGAGTTTCATTATTAAGATGTGGAGTCATGCAGTCGCACTGAAGCATCTGTGCTGATGAAGTGTCCTTGAGCAATTTACTGAGAATCTTACCTCCCACTTCCACTGGTGCCAATCTGTAGCTGACCACAGACACTACGTGCTGAAAGGAAGCATTTAAAAGGATGTTGCTGTGACGATTAGGACCACAAAACAATTTCCAAGAAAAGAAAAACAATGAATTTGAGTTTCTGCTGCAAGAAGATGAATTGGAAATATTTTAATGGGAAGATGGTAGAAATAAGTACTGTCTACTTACAGTATGCGAGCGATGCTTGTTGTTAAAAATACACTTGAGATGCATTGATTTATCAGACCCACACTTTTTCCCAAAGGCCAAAGCCACTCACAGAGCTCTGTACAAATTTGTATCATTCCCTCAGCTTCAGCTCTCCCTTTGCTTTTTCTGCTCGAAGCACCTGCTGTCTGCCAGAGTTCCTTTTTTTGTAGGTAATATCCTCTGGTGTACAGGTGTGTTTGCTGCAGCAGAGGCTCTGATTTGAGTGCAACAAACAGATCATTTACTTTGGGTTTATCAATTTTATATCTGCTATAAATGAAGATTAATAACACTTTTATATCCGAGGGGAGGATCGCAGTACTGGAAGGGAAACGTGACCTCTAAAATGTGCACTTTGAGAAAGCAGTGAAACATGAAGAGCACATTGTAAGACTTGCATTGCTTTCAGTGATGTTTTATTTGTGTCAGACCTTTAAATTCCAGTGTCATTCCTCCTTAGTCAAACATCTAATGATTTCAATAAGTCCAATGTTTTAATGCCACGACTGTTTAGCCTATTTTTATGCTCAGTAATGTTTATGAGGTAATTTAAAGTTTAATTCTTCTTTTTTCTGTTCAAAATGATCTTTTAGTGGACATCAGATAATTGCGGAAATTACTTTTTAGATTCCACCGCCCATGCGTGCATTTGTGCATTAACACTTCAAAGGCGTGCACACTCCACTCACACAGACAGTTTAACCAAAAACCAGGGTACCTGTACCATAAAAGGAGCCCGTCTATATGCAGCATGCAGTGGTTCTCTTCACGCAGCCATCTGGTTTCAGTTCAGACCCATCTGGATCTGACTCCAGCTCAGGCATCTCAGGAATACATTTTGGAGGGGTGCCCACATCCGTTCACACAGACAAGTGTTTTCACTTACTCAATTTTAAATGTCTCCAAAACCCAAGTGATTGAGCTCTTTTTTAAGGCAGCGGTGAGGTAAACACTGCTTTAAAATTCAGCTTCAAAGGGAGATGGGTAAACAGTACATAGCGCGTTGACTGAGTTATACCTTGGTGACTGGAAGGAGCATGTGACTGCTCGGCTCTGTGAGCACAATTACAGCTCCGAGACTGCAGGACTGCAACACCACAAACTTTCCCAGAGTCTACACGAAGAAACCAAAGATCCACAAATTGATGTGAGGCATATAAAGCTAAACTGACTAAAACTGACATGATGATTACACTAGCTCGCTCACCAAAAGGAACGAGTTATGTGTAGTTGGGGATTGTATGATGAAAAGCAGAAGACAGTTTGGGTTTATAGCAGTATATCAAATTTATACTGGCCGTAGGATTTGATGCATTTCTGGTGGAGCAACATCAGCTATCAATTTCAAATTTATTATTGGTTTGAATTTATTATCGTTGGTCATCCCAATATGCTCCATCAATGCCAGTCAGAAATTGGATAAACAAAGCTTTTGCACCTCTTGAACTTTCAAGTGTTGTGCACGGTTTTTCTGGAGTCGGTCTATTTTCTGATTTTGCCTTTTTTTGTCTGAAGCAGTAGCGTATGTCTGTTTGTATAGGTGTGCATGTGACATTGATAAAATCCTCATACATTAGTCCACACCCGTGAATTGTGTTGGATGGAATGATACTCAAAAATGTTGCAATGAACAATAATTTTCCTGACTTTTATTTGAAGCAAAGTATTTAATTGTAACTGATAAGAGCTCAGGGTGTGGGGGTGGGGGGGTGAAGGTCTTCATCAAAAGAAAGTGGCAGAAAATTGTCTGCACTTTTCAGTCTGGATGACACCAAATTAAAAAACTGGGCCCTGTGGGTTTGATTTACTGAACAGGCGGTTTTGCTTCCCATGAAAGTATTGGTGGTTCTCATTGCTTTAGACATTTGGAAACAATGAAGACTGAGCATTAGGTAAAAAAAAAAAAAATCTAAGTGTCATTGAGAGCACAGATCTCACAGATGATGCTGGTGAATCAAAAAAAATATATTTATGACTTCAGTAGACAAAGTCACTACTTTCAACTATTATAATGCTGATTTCAAAAAAGTTGGGACGCTGTGGATGATGTAAATAAAAACAGAATGCAATGACCTGCAAATCTCGTAAATCCGTATTTTATTTATCACAGAACACAGAAAACTTATCAAATGTTTGAAGTGAGAAAAATTTCCCATTTTAAGAAAAATATTAGCTCATTTTGAATTTGGTGACACAAATATGTCTCGAAAAATCTGGGACAGAGCCATGTTCACCACTGTGTAGCGTCCCCGCTTCATTTAACAATCATCTAGGACCTGAGGAGGGCAGTCGCTGGACTTCTGGGAGAGGAATGTTGTCCCATTCTTGTCTGATAGAAGATTCTAGCTGCTCAGCAGTCCTAGGTCTGCTTTGCAGGTAGGTCAGTTCAGCACCCCAACTCTTCTACTATGAAGCCATGCTGTTGTAGATGCAAAATGCAGGTTAGCATTGTCTTGCTGAAATATGCAAGGCCTTCCCTGAAAAAGACATCATCTGAATGGGAGCATATGCTGGTCTTTCTGCACTGATTGTGCTTTTCCAGATGTGTAAGTTCCCAGTTCCATAGGCAGTAATGCACCCCCATATCATCAGAGGTGCAGGCTTTTGAACTGAGTGCTGATAATAAGGCAGCTGGTAATCTCGCTCCTCTTTCGTCCAAAGCACACAGCATCTATGTTTTCCAAAAAGAATTTCTTCCTTTTGATTCATCTGACCACAGAACAGTTTTCCACTTTCCCTCGGTCCATTTAAATGAGCTTTGGCACAGAGAAGATGCTGGTATTTATGGATCATGGTCACACATGCCTTCTTCTTTGCATGATAGAGCTTTAACCTTCATTTGTAGATGGCACAGTGAACTCTGCCTGGGTTTGTGTCCAACCTGTGGTCCTTTACCAAAAACATATACATTACTCCAGCTTTTCTTTCTCTTTAGTGCAACTTACTTTTCCAGCCTTTTTTTCCCCTCCATCCCAACTTATTTGAGACGTGTTGCTGCCATCACATTAAAAATGAGCTCATATTTCTCATGAAATAATAAAACATCTCAGTTTAAACATCTGATATGCTTTCTATGTTCCATTGTGAAGAAAATATATGTTTATGAGATTTGCAAACAATTGCATTCTGTTTTTAATTTACATTTTACGCACGGACTGTGGTTGTAATGGCATGGTGTTTATTTTGTAAATTATATTCTCGTTCTGAGTGAAAGACGGAGATAGAGCAGGCTATGACTGAATTTATTAAATTTTTCTTTTATGAGATATGTTTGCGTGTGTTGCTATTAATTGCTAATATGTTGTGTTTCAATAAAAAATAGAAGAAGTGTTGCCCCGCTGTGGCATGTGTCTTGTTCTGTAATGGAAAAATATTTTTGTCTTCGTATATATACCAGATTTACGGTCGCACTGCGCACCCTGCGGTTAAATGGATATCATTAAGAACCAATAGTTTAGCGAAAAATCGTCAGTGAAAGTCACATAAATTCTTTACGGAGCTCTTGTTGTCTGCTAATGTTTCTGTGAGCCTTTCTGAAAAGGAAAGTCTCAAAGTAAATAAAGCCTTAAAAATCCACACAAACACCAACAACCCATAATTCTTGCTATTACACTAATTCCCGTGTTGTTAACTGTGTTTTACAGACAGCTTTTTTTCTAACGACGGAACTAAAAAAGGGCTTGAAATGTAGTGGATCGTTGTGCTTTTAATTTACGATGCTGGGGTATTTCTCAATGGTCTTGCGGTATTCATAACATCTATGCATAATCCCTAATCAGGGTTATGTACATAGCACTCCACCAAGAGCTCTTCAAAACTGCTTAGAGAATGTTGACTTTGTAATTGAGTTTGAGAAAAACTTATGATGGGTCATAAGCCAGATGCCAGAATGTTTATGGCGTTGTTGCTTTGTGGGCAGCAGTGTACACAACCTCTGTCTCTTGATGCAGCAGAATTTTCCATGCCAGGCGCATCTTTATGGTCAAAAGCATCTTGAGTAATTTCAAGTAATAAAACTGGTGTTTGCACTGATATGCATACTGGCCATAAATCACAGCAGTCTGTCAGATGCTAAAGAAAGAAAACACAAGTGAATACTACATTAGCGTTCAGTTGAGGGCTGCTGAATGGCTTGTTGAGCACTGAAATGATCATGTGGTGTTAAAAGTCACCAGGTTTCATCTACAATGCAGACAGGCTGTCCACAGCCCAGTCAGGGCTGCTCGCTCAGCAGAGTTATGAAGACATGAACAATTCACACCATGGAAAACTGATGGTTGCCTAGCACCTTCCAAAGATACTTAATTTGTCATCTGTGTGTGTGTGTGATAAGCCCTTTATTTCAATAAAAATACATACTAGAGAGATATTCTCAGTTCCAGTCCATAAAGCACTACATATTTTATGTGGTGAAACAGAAGTTTGGAGGTTGGGGTGCAACTTAAATTTTTCCTGACTTGTTTTAGTTCTTCACCACCCATAAGTCATGCGGTGGGCCTACTCCAGCCGACACTGAACAACCTGAACAGGCTGCCAGTCCATCACCTTCTGAAAACAGAGACTGTACAACCATTTAAGCTGGATTGTAGTCAGTAACCAGAGAATGTGGAGAAAACCTATGCAGGCACAGGGAGAGAATACGAGCTCCACAATAAAGGGCTCTGTTTGAGGAGCAGAACAGGAATCTTCCTACTGTGAGGGGTCAGCACTAACCACTGCGCCACCATACCACCTCTAAAATATTCTCCATTTCAGTTAAAAACATCCAGTAAAGCAATATGCTTACTGTGACCACTGCCATCTCTCACAGTGAATAAATAAACATACACAATAACTACATGGTAGTTGTCTTGTACTCAGTCATAGGTCAAGACAAAATAGAGGTTAACTTTATGTAACTCTAGCTGCACTGTTAAATTATTTGAATGCAAAATAACATACAGCCTGTCATCTTGATTTCTATGATGATGGTTTTGTTTTATTAGACTGCATTAAGTGAGAGAGGCTGTGGTGATCAATATGCAAAGAATAACATTACTAGTACGTTCTCGCATATCCTGCAAGGCACAAGATAGCTGGACACACAGCACAAGAAGCACATATCTCTAAATCTCTAAATCTTTCACCCACTGCAGCTGACTTTGCAGCCACCTCTGCATGCAGTTGCTTGTCTTTAACTTTTGCTTCCATCAACTGTTTTTCATCATTTTGTCCATATATCTCTGGTGCATGAGTTAATGTGTGGGTTTCACTTTCCCAATGCTCAATTAAGACTGGTTACATAACTTACTTTGGACTATGCAAAGTGCCTCTGAGAAGAGAATTTAATAGCAACAATGCTGGTAATTACAAAAGAACAATTGTTCCCTCATTGCCAACATAAGCCACTTTTCTACGCTGCCCCGGTGATGTAGATCTGTGCGGCGCAATCTTTATCTACCTTTGCAACTGGATTCTTAGAAAAAGTGCTCTGCATCCCCACTGAAACACAGCTTCAATGTCCTCCAGAGCCTCAGCAGCTTGGCCAATTGCTGTGAGTGAACGCAGATGGGAGAGATGCCCAGCAGTGGAAAACAGGGAATAAACTAGTTTAATGAAAGCATCATGGCACAGTGAAAAGCCAGTCTAAGCCATCAGTGAGAAAGCCCTGGGGGTAGGAAGATGGGCTGGTATGCGTGCTGGGGGCTGGAAGCTTGCCTAGATCCAGGAGCTCTCCTGGCCCTCTGTGGGCTCACAGCAGTCCACTCCCTCACCACTCAGGCCCTCCTGGGATCAGCCAGAAAGCTGATTTACCATGTTACTGGTTAGGTCTTGGTACTAAGTACCAGATCAGGCAAATTAGATGCTTAGTTGAAAATGGCAGTGTCCCAGGCTTCTTTTGTCGCATGCTAGCTGCAGAGGCCGTAAAGGTTAGTAACTATTTTATAAGCAAAGATTAGCGTTAAAGTTTAAATGTTAAAGTTAGAGTTAAAGTTCTCCATCTGCTTGATGTGTAAATAGATATTTCTAAACCAAGTTCATTGTATGGCTGTATTGTTTATAGATTTCAATTCAGTTTAGCTTTATTTAAATAGCCCCAATTCACAGCAGCAGTAGCCCCAAGGTGCTTTGTACTGTATGGTAAAGACTCTTTGCGCTCAGCAGCAAATGGATAAATAAACGATCACCCTGCAGGACTCACAGGCAACGCTGTGGTGTGGACATCCTGAGAGCTTCCGTGTCCACGCCAAAATGGTTCAGAGCTCTTTTGGCAGCATGAAGGAGGAACCTACACAACAATTAATTATTGTACAATAATACAATTAGAAAAACACAAAATACAAAATCAGCGAGGACATACACAACAGCGTGGGACTTTACAGTTTGCACAAATGTGCAGGATATGCTAAGACACCATCCAAGTAATACACTGCTTTCTCCACAGTAAACTCTTCAGTATTTTATAAGAGTTATGTAATTTTCATTCACAGTCCTAGATAAAGATGCTTTTAATCTACCAGCTAATAGTTTTAATTTATATGCTATAAGGTTTATTATTATTATTATTCTTTTCTCATCGCCTTTCTTTTCTGCAACTGTGAATAAAGTCCGTTAATAGAAGCCATTTTTTCTTTCTCTGCACTGTGAGAGCAACCTTCACGATGGAGCTCTCTTCACCAAGGCTCTGCTGCACAATACCACCTATTCACTGCTTGCTGCTGCTGTCTCACTTTGACAGATGTCAAAGCACAAGACTCTGTGGCGAAACTTAATTTTAAACTGGGGTGCTTAGACACCACTGACAGCACTTATGAAATTGTGTTGCAAGTATTTTTATTATGTCAAAGTCTTGTGCACTATTTAAATATGTGGTTAGCGTCACGCGTTTTCTGCAGCGGCAGAACGTAAGTAAATGTCATGGAGATGGGCAGATTCTTTTCCAGTGCAAAGCCAACAAAACATCTGCTCTTTGTTGGTTTAATGGAAAGAAGACGTCCACGTTTACAGTAAAACAGGTCATGTTGAGTGACTGTTGAGCCAGTCCAAAAATGTACAGGCTGATTCCCTGCTAAAGGCCAGCTATGTGTCTGCCACATGTCCTGTCAAACTGTTCTTTGGAGCAAGACAGTACTGTTTCTATATAAGCTAAGTCAGCTTAAAGCCTAATAGTTGATGTATTTGAATAGTATGGGGAGTTTTCTCCTTCAGTCTATTCAGTGCAAACTCTACTGACAGAAAGGCCATTCACAGCTTCCAAATATATCCTCCTGCATTGCTGTGCAACAGACTAAGACGGGGAAATTGCCATTCATTTTCCACTGATCCATCAAGAACCGAATCAAATTGGGAGTGCTGGGGAAGTGCAAACAAGGCAAGGCTGGGTCACAGCCTCTCCCCTTTGTCTCTGTTTGCAGAAAGATGAACATTAACACAGAAATAGGAGCTAAAGCAGATGAATTAAAAGGTGACACAAAGAGAAAGGAAGACATGCCAAGTTATTTTTTTCCCTATCACTCATTTCTAACAAAACAATTACACTTTTAATAAAAATTAATAACCGTTATGCCTTGCTATATTTTCCAGGGTGACAAAATAAAGCATCATCCCAAAAGTCATTATCGCTTTCAGCAAGTGCTGCTCAAAGGGAATTATTGGACATCTTCCAATAACACTGCAAGGTTTTTACCTCACAGTGGAAAAGGACCCGAGATGACTTCTGTTGTGACGTGACCCTATATCAATAAAATTGAACATGGGAGCACATATTAATGCTACATTTGGTTTCAGTTTAGAGTTGGCCCTATAAGCTATTTTTAATTTTTTTTTTTTACCTCTTTTACCAAAACAAGCTGCGTACACTGAGATACTTTTTTTTAAGCTGATGTAGCAAAGAATATTAGAAAAAGTTGTCCACTGAAATACTCAGCAGACACAGATGAACATCATTTCTTGAAGCTCTGTCTCGTTAATCACTGACCTCTGTGGAAAAATATCTGTTTCTAAGTGTTCCACTATGTTCATCTGCTAGCTGCTAGCTGCAGTTGTTGGCTGCAAACCAAAACATTGGTCTGAAAGATGCTAAAACACTAAAAAGGGGACTACAGAGCTGGATGGTTTATTTATGGGTCATTGCAAGTGACACTTTTCACAGTGTAGCACTGACTTACTACAGAGACTAGAAAGTCAGGCCATACACAACAAATTAAAACTCTGCTCTTGTGAGTAAAATCTCCCTGGATCGTCTGCAACTTGTACAAAACAATGCTGCAAAACTCTTGACCGGATCATCCAAGTGCTGCCCCATCTCACCTCTTTTGAGCTCACGGCACTGGCTTCCCATCAAATTCAGAATGCAATTTAAAGTTCTGGTTCTCACCTTTAGGGCCCTGAATGGTGAATCCTGCATCAGTGAACCACTGCAGCCATATGTCACCAGCAGGACTTCTTATGAGGGCTGGTTATCCATCCAAAAATCTATATTCGCAAAGACTTTGCAGACTTTGAAACTCTCTTCCTGCCGATCTATGATCCGTGAGCTCAGTGACTTATCGTGTTTTGCAGCGTGTCCAGTGGATGTGCTTGATCAGTGACTTAAAACCGTAGGCCTGGTGGCTTTTGGCACCTATTTCCACCATCTCCCAGTCTTTTCATTAAAACCTGTTTTGGAAAGTTTGAGGCCAGGTTTACTCTGAGGTGTCCACAGTCGTTAGATGAAGAAGGACAGGGGCAGCAAAGTCTTGCTGAAGGTATTTTCTTGCGTGGCTGGTGTATATGTGTGAGTCAAAGGGAAAGTAAATGAGTGCTGCTTTACGACTTCTTTTCTGCAGCACTTTGGTCCCGTGGGTTTATATAACTTTGCAGTATAAACCACATCGAACACTCACAGTGAGTGGGACGAATAACGAAAACAAGAGGGATCCTTGCAACCTTTCATGTGAGCGTTCTTGGCAAATCTCTGTTCACTTCCATGAGACATTTTAGATTTCAGCTGCCCAGTTGGAGAGCTCATTAAAGGGTTGCAGCTATGGTGTATTAATTGGCACAGACATTATCACAGATTTGGTAGGGTTATGTGTTTCTGAGCTAGTAATAAATAAGTATCTCCTTTCTTGGCTTCTACATAAGTGTCCAGAAAAGGGTTTGATGAAACAGTTTCATCTACCTAATTTGACCTCTCAGTGCATTCAGAACTATTGAATAATTATTAGGATTCATCAGACCCCGCCACCAATAAAGTCTATGATGTACTCTCTGGTATTTGTTAGTGCATGTGTTTGCATTCTTGCCCAGGATGACAAATGAACCAATCTCGCTTGCATGAACAGCAGAACTGAAGAATGACTATGTGCACAGTGGGGAATGTGTAAACCACAGCATCTGCAAATGTCCTCAATGGACCCCACTGAGGTCCTTTGGGTCCCTGAAGTTTTAAGATGTAATGGTTTACATGCACAGCTGCCAGTACAGCGGAACATCATTCATAGTTATATTTGATTTGAAGCAAGTGGATTTTCTTCACATTATTTATGCATGGCTGTGCTGGGCTGAAAGGTTTGGTTTTTTGAAGTATAATGATAATAATTTCCAACATTTTCCCACATTTTTCACAAACCACAAGAGTTTAACCCTGTTTTCCTACAGTATCTCAAGGAGACGCGACCAGAAAATATACGTAAAGCATTTAAAGATGCTCAATAATAATAAATTTATTTAGAACAACAAAAACTTACCAAAAACATGAAACCCAATATATTAACTGATTATATATTAACAACTCAAATTTTATGTTTGTGTATTTTTTGAAGTGGGGGTGGCTCTGACTGCCAAACCAAGGACACTACATGCTCATGTGATAGTGACGTACAAGGTAGCCACACCGTAAACTGTTTTATTCTCAGGGGACCTACATTTACCAAAAATATCAAATCAGCCTTGAAACTAGTGACTGGGACCATGAATCTATTTGGAAGCAATTCACTAAGGTAACAAATGAAGTGAGTCAAAGTCAATTTTTTACAAGCTGACTTCTTTTTGCAACCCAATGAGTCGCCCCATTCTGCAGCCGGTGTCTTATGAGAATATTCAGCCGTTTCTATTTGGTGATTTTCTTTTTCATCTACAGTGTAGCAGGTCACAGTAGCTGTGAGCAATGCAATTATTTTTTTTGAATTTAAAAAAAGAGCAGGAGGTTCGATTTTCTCCTAAACTTCTCACACACACAATGACCTGGAGGACACATGCTAATTCTAAAGGAGCCTTAACTGAAAACGACACAGCAGGTTTATGTGGAAAAGGAGAGGCGTGCACCTAGTAACACATCCAACAGCACTGGCGGTGACTTTGTTGGGGGCAAATATTTTCCATTAAGAAATTCATGAGCTTGTAAACAGCTTAGGTCCTGGGAAGGATAGTTACGTCTGTGATGATCACCAGCCTGTTTGCAGAAATAGCAATCGTTTTGTTTTCAGGAGCACACCCATTGTTTTTCTGCACAAGAAGAACTCTGCAGCAAGCCCGAGGCTAATCCCGTAACATTTATCTGCTCAAACTATTTGCACATTTTTAATTTACCTTTTTTTTTTATTATTACTATGTCAGAAGTTAAGTGTTCAGTGCTGCCTTTCTTTCTGTGCCTGGAAACCTTAGGCTGCATATGCAAGCACGCAGGTGCACGCAGAGTGGTGTGCTGGTGAAGATGAGTCAGTACAAAGTCACTTAGCAGCTTTATAGAGGATGTTTGTAAACTTTAAAGGGCCACCTGCAAGCAGTCATAAAGCAGCCATTGTGCCAACTGTGTGTGAGCTGAGTAACATCGTTTTGCTCTGCTCTGCTCAGGTTTCTCATGTTTCCAGGCTCAGGATTGAGCTCTTTAAGGTGGCTGTGTTCACTGTGACTGATGCTGACGTCACAGCGAGGAATCTGTGAATAATGCATCCCCAGGTTGCACGCAAAAGAAGGAAAGAGACTAATTTCCAAAGTCTGTCAACATAGAATGGTACTCTATTAAAAAAAAAAAACCTAGATGTGTCTTACTGTTGTCTTAATGCTGGGCCTCTAGAATATTGCTCTATAAAATCACAAGGCCTTACTCTGGATCCCAAACAAGTCTGCAATACAGAGCAATCGCTTGTTCTGGTGAATTCATTTTTTTAATGCTATATTTTATTTATTTATTCTACCTTTAATTATGTGCAAAAGTCTGGTATTCATTTGTGTTTCTCTGTTGCTGTTCGCTGCCAGAGTTTTCTAAATTAACCTTACTGGAAAATAATGACTATTCGGTTAAATATGAAGCCTGCTGTTGCTCACTTTAGTGCATCTCGTATACTTTATTTTTGTCCTGCGTAATGTCAGGCTTTTATGATTGATAGTAAAGACTATTGCAAAAATAAATAAATAAATAAAATCCAGCAGCAGTAGGAGCGATGGCAGCACATTTGGGAAAATTAAAAAAAAAAAAAGTGGCAGCAACACAGTCTTTCTCATGTCAATAACATGACAAAGTATCACATTGTTATATTTGAGAGCACTACTGATAAATGTGTGCAAATACCAAGAAGCTGTGAATAACTGCCCTCTGAGCACTCACAATCATTAACACCAATTATGTGGATCTTGAACGGGAAGTCCGGCAGCTTCCTGTTCACTTGACTTCATTTCCTTCTGTTGCTGTTACTGTATTGTTTATCCTGTGTTTCTTCCTCTGCGCATTCTTTTCACACGTAGATTCATACAAGCGCCTGAGATGCATTGCCAGAATTGAGACTATCCATCATGAATACTTCAAACGACTTGCCCTTCAGTTCACGCTAAATCGCCATTCTCTTTCACACTTAAGTTGGTTCCCATGTGTTTGGGGAGCAGTTCAATCCTCACTTCCTCATACTGGGACCCATCATCGTCACAGAGACTGTCTTTCCAGTCTTCACAGAATATGCAGCTGCTTTATTTTATTTATTTATTTATTTTTGTGCTCCACTAGCTGGAAAGTCTATCTTTGTGCAGACAATATTAGCTACATCTCCTGTTTACTCAGTGCTGAAAACTGAACCATTGTATGAGGAGCAGCCAGGGTCCCTGGTGGCTCAGAGCTACAGCTATTGACAATGCAAAGGGCACAGGACTCCTTCAAAGATGAGGAGTGACACTGTCCTACATACACAGTAAGTAGATGGCTACAGAGAATTAGAGGAAACAGAATGGTGGTTTCTGGCACAACTTCACCTACTTCCAAGGTGCGAGAAGAAGAACAAGGGTCTAAAGAGGTTGAAGTTCCAGCAACCTTTGTGGTATGAAGGACAACTTTATTACTTCACCAATCTTAGTGCCTGCAGAATTCATTCCACCTAGGTTTTGAAGCTTTACAAAGACTAAAAAATGACAGTGGGTCTTGAATGAAAAACATCTGCACTGCATAAAGTTTTAAGTGAAGCCATTTATCAAATTGCTGCTGATTTGGTTTAGTCACTGATAAGGAACTTGTGTACTTTATTGCAAAGTGTCACCTGCTATAATGAGATCCATCCATCCATTTTTCCCCCCACTTATCCATTTCAGGGGTGATGATGGGGCTGGAGACTGTCCCAGCTGTCATAAGATGAGAGGAAGAGTACACCTTGGACAGGCTGCCAGGCTGTCGCAAGGCTAATACAACTATTCACATTAAAACATATGGCCAAATTACCAAAAAATTAACCTCACATGCATGTCTTTGGACAGTGGGAGAAACCTGGAGCATTGGGAAGGAACCCATGTAGACACAGGGAGAACAATTCCGCACAGAAAGGTCCCAGCCGGACAGTGGATTCAAACCCAGTGTTAGCCACCGTACCCCTCTAAGTCTACCTATGCGTAGGTGACACCTTCAAATAAAATAATGAAATTATTAAAAATATTTTATGTGCCACATTTCTTTTCAAAACTGGGCTTAAATGCATAATGTTGTCATCTACCCTTTCCCCCAAGGGTCTGCACAAAAATGCTGCAACTTTGACTATGAAAGGCTATGCAAGAGGGTAGAACTAAACTATCTGCATTGTGATCGTACGTGTTTCCACACTTACATGTTCATGTTTATCACATGTTGTGTGAAGTATCTCTGTGGAGCCGTTACATTAATCACTCGCAAAGACTGGCACCTGATATGGATAAAACGTGGGAGTGATAAGTGTACGTTTTGAGCTGATCTCATCTCGGACTATACCGCTTCCAACAAAACCTGAATGAGTTATTTGTGAAGTGGTAAAAAAAAAATCCTTCCCTGTTTCTGCTTTGTGACTCAACATGAGTAAGGTGGAAATGTTACAGGGCAACAGGGAGCGGTGCTTTCCTTTGGATTATGAGTGCAAAAGTTTGATGTGTGTTTTTTTTGTTGAGTCACAGATCCTTTTCCAACCCAAACAGGGCTGGCTGTGGCCACGTTACAACTAAAAAAACTGTGATTTAAAGCCTCGCTCCAGCCCAGGTTGCGCGTCTGCATCACTTCAATGTTTAAAAAAAAAAAAAAACA
>VUQJ01044862.1:4353-16234 GCA_015108635.1 Andinoacara biseriatus | reverse complement strand
CAATTTAAATTTTAAAAAAAAAAAAAAAAAAAAACCAACTCTGAAACAAGGCTTCCCATTTAAATAATTAAGATTCAACACCAGTCTGAAATTAAATGGATACTGTTTCTTTACCACCTTCAGCGTACACAACATCCTCAACAACATCCTTTGTGATAACTGAGGAACTGACTGCTTTCCTCGGCCTCATATCAAACACAGTCAGGGAGATATTTTTAGACCATCCTGTATGAATTAGGCTGTGTTCAGGGTTCTCTCTGTGGGGCAGTTCAGATCTACCTGACTCTAGGGTTGCTATTAGCCCTTCTAATAAAGGCCAGATTGTGGGAAAACTGGTAGTTAATGTGACCCGGCTGTGGCTTGCTGACAGACATTCCCACCAGCGGTGTAGGACAGAGCCTGCTCCATTTTCCTATCCACAGGAAAAATGTTATCAGCTCCCTCAGTGCCAAAGACCATTTATTTGCATTATTTTCCCTTGAGAGATTTAATAGCCCTCTATCTAACTCTTGACATCAGCTGTGAGATTCAGTGACTCCATTTTTAATATCAGTCCATTCAATGCTTCAGTGGCAGGATGGCAAGAGCGAACTCAACTTTTCAGACGTGGATACAAAAACCCAGTTATATGCCTAGACACATGTGAAAGTGACTGTGACAAATGAGAAAGGTGTTTTATCAAGCAGATTATCTCCAAGGTCTCCATGTGCACACTCCTTCAATTTTTCAAGCATCAATTCATTTTTTAGTTTAATCTTTAAAAAATAAACCGACTGTTTGAGGACAGAGTACGTGAAAAGGTAACAAACTCGAAGAACTTTATCACCGCCACACACTCACTCGGCTCTACATGTTGGCACTCGTTGTATATACCTGAACTGGCTCCTTGGGGTCTGGGTTTTATCTCACACATCTATTATCTGATGTTCTCATAATTCACATTAGGTAGGAAAATAGTAATGTTGGAAATAATCCACAGAGAAGAAAGAAAGGGATAGCCACGCTTCAGTTCTCGGTGGGCTCGTTGGATTGCTTTTTGTAACACTGCTAAATACAAACTGTGAAACACAGAAGCATCTGCTCCTTGTTATTAACAAAGAAAAGCAATATTGGAAAAGAAATGTTTGTTGTCATTTGCATATTGACAATGACTAAGCAAAGTACTACAGTGGGGAAAATTTTTATATGATCCCCTGCTGAATTTGCAAGTTTGGTCACATACAAAGAAATGAACAGTCTCATGTTTATGGTAGTTTCATTTTAATAGAGAGAGAGAGAGACAATATCAATCAAAAATCCAGAAGAAAAACACATTACATAAAACTCTAAATTGATTTTCATGTCATTGAGTGAAATAAGTATTTCATCCCCTACAGTCCAGCCTGAATCCTGGCTCACACAGATGAGCTATGTCCATATGTGGCACATAGATTACAATCAATCAATCAATCAATCAATCAATCAATCATGAAGTCTCATGAAGTGAGGATGATTATGAGAAAGGTGGTGGATCAGCCCAGAACTACACAGGAGGAGTTGTTAATGGTAGTTGGGACCACAGTCACTAAGAACACCATTGATAACACATTATGCTGTAATGGATTGAAATCTTGTATCAGCCACAAGGTCCCTTGGTTTAAGAAGGCACATGTACAAGCCTGTCTTAAGTTTGCCAAGAAACATCTAAATGAAGGCTTGGAAGAAAGTGCTGTGGTCAGATGAAACCAAAATCAAGCTCTTGATTTTGGCATCAACTTGACCCATCGTGGAAACATTATGCGTTGGGGCTGTTTTTCTGACAAGGGTGCAAGATGAGGTCACGACACTGAGGGGTCAGTGGTTGTGGCCATGTATCATAACATCTTAGACTGCAGAGGTGGACTTGCTGGTTAGTTTTGGATCATTGTCTGGCTCCCTAACCCAAGTGTGCTTGAGCTTCAGGGCATGAACTGATGGCCAGATATTTTTTCTTCAGGATTTTCTGCTAGAGAGCAGAATTCACAGTTCCATCATTCTACCCTAACCTTCCAAAAAGTTTAGGTTTTATCCCATTGATCAACAGAACCTTTTTTCCAAAACTCTAGGGAATCATCAACGTGTGTTTTCTTTTTTTTTTCTTTTTTTTTTTTTGCAAATGTGAGACGAGCCTTTGTGCTCTTTTTTGGTCAGCAGTGGTTTTCCCCTTGGAGTTCTCCCATGGATGCCATTATTGCCCAGTCTCTTTCTTATTATGGAATCATGAACACTGACATTAATCGAGGAAAGTGAGGCCTGCAGTTCTTTAGGTGTTGTTCTGCGTTCTTATGCAACCACCTGGATGAGTCGTTGATGTGCTCTTGGAGTAATTTTGTTTGGCTGGCCACTCCTGGGAAGGTTCACCAAAGCTTTAGGAATGACATTGTAACTTTTTCCAGACTGATAGATGTCACTGACTTTGTTTCTTTTCTTAATGAATGAAATCATTATTTCAAAATTCCACTTGATCTCAACACTATCAAGTCTGTCTGAATTGACCTTAAATAAGAATTAATTTGAGTTTTTCTTCTCTCTGTTGCACTTTGTAAAAGGTTAATAGATTAAAAAGTATTCAGGACAATTTTGAAACTATAGGATGGTAACTCATCAAACTTCTGAACACTAGATAAATTATCTGCCTTGTGAATCATGGACAGTAGACTTTTTTAAGCCATACACTGTATAAAAATGGTGGACATAGTCACCTTGACATTGCCCATCAGCTTGTGATTTTGGAGACTCAAGCATTTTGGCCAGTGCAGTGTTGGATTTTTGAAGTAAGCAGATGGAAACCCATCCATCCATCCATCCATCCATCCAGACGCACTTATGGCCAGTTTAGAATCACCAACATAACAGACATATTTTTGAACTGCAGGAGGAAACTAGAGACACAGAGAGAACATGCAAACAACACAGAAAGACCCCAGCCAGCAGGTGGCTGCAAAGCCAGGACCTCCTTGAAGGTCCTGGCAGCAGTGGTGAGCAACAATGCTAACCACTGCACCACCATGCTGCAATTTGATAGTGACTAGGAACACTAAACGCACCACTTCTTAAATAAAAGACAAACACGCACATCCAACAGTTAAACAGGGTGCTGGATCCGTAGACAATTAATCAAAAAAAAAAACAACAACAAGGGGGTCCGCACACCCATAAGCTCCTTAAGAAGACAGTGACGTTTCGGGCCAGTCTGGAGTGAGGGCGTTCTGGCCCAAACGTCACCGTCTGTATGGATTAAAAAACTTTTTAAGCACCGCTCCTTAAACCAAAGCCTAGTTAATCATCTGTTTTATTCTAAATGGGGAGTTCTGCATTTATTAAGAAAGGAAACTAGCGACTGAGACAATAAACCCATTTCAGCTGTTTACTGAGATCATAAACAAAGATAGTAGTATGCTCATTTCTTCATAGATTTCTATACAATCTATACAAGATGACTGCCCCCCCCCCCCAAGCCTGGTTCTGCCAGAGGTTTCTTCCTGTTAAAAGGGATTTTTTCCTTCCTACTGTCACCAAATGCTTGTTCATAGGGGGTCGTTTTCACTGTTTGCTCTGTAATTACTGAAAGGTCTTTACCTACAATACAAATATCCTTGAAGCGACTGTTTGTTGTGATTTGGAGCTATACAAATAAAATTGAATTGAATTGAACTGAATTTTTTATGCAACCCAAGGAGTTGCCTCCTGCTGCCCATTAAACAGGTCTAAGGCTGTACCTGGTGCATCTTTTATATAGTCCTTTATATACATGTTTCAATCTGACTGATATTATTCTCCAGATAAACACATCTTGCTCTGAGGCTTTTCCTTTTAAAGGAAATTCATGTCATAATAACTAAAGAAAGACATTTTCCTGTGAACTGAAACCAGTAAAAAACTGTTTCCATCCATTTTTTTCCCGAGCTTTTGCACTTTTACACTGCTCTGTACAGCCCCACGCTCTTCATCACACATGCAGATCCTTTCCACCTAAATCATACTACAAAACCTCTAATTGGCATCCAGCTTTGTACCCTTAAACTTCAGACACAACAGGAGCATAGTGGAACATGCATGTCTACACGGTACTATGTTAATGAAACAAGCCTGTCTGCATTTACTTCAAACTGGTGCATGATAATTTCTTCGGGGTCTGCTTGGTGCCAGGCCAGCAGGTGAGGACTACATAACCAGAGCATGCCGCCTAATTATGCTACATTTTTGTGAAGATAATTTGGCTCAGTTCTCATAAGTCCTCTTCACTTCACACACACACACACACACACACACACACACACACACACACACACACACACACACACACACACACAGGTGTGGCAAGGAAAGCTCTACTTTTCAGACATTTATCTATTAATTGCGAAAGTCCAGATTTTTTGCGCTTTCTGAAACGCACTTTATAAGGAGCTGCCGAGCTTGAGGTCAACCTGTCGCTCGTGCTTTTAAGTCGAGTACACAAAACGTAATGTTTTACTGATGAGTTTTGGAAAACCTTCAGATTTTTTTAAACTAAAAAGAAAACTGCATCATCAGCTGATATTATTAATAACCAATTCGCCAGTAGAAGATGCAGAATGTACTAAACTAAGAGGAAGACATTAAGTTACTCAGCCTCATAAAAGTCATTTGATGCCCTGCAACGGTGCCAGTGCTTTTTAGCGTGCTGAAGGATAATCAGCTCACTAAAAGTGCATCTGTTTTTCGCGCTGTTGTGCTGTATATTGGGACAAATGGGGACTCAGTGTTCTGTTGCTTTTTATATTTCCCTCCTCATGACATGATGAACTTTTTGTAAGTGATGATTTTGTACTTTTGAAACAATTGAACCGATTCAAGGGAAACGCTGGTCCAGGCTGAAATGTGAAAGCAGCTGTTTTCATGTTGCCGGACATCTGTGCCCATCGTGAAAACATCATTTCACTTTAAGCTTTAATTGTGACTGTTATGTGCCCTGTTACTGATTCCATGTCAGAACCATAATTTTGCTCACTTTAAGCATTTCTCAGAAGTCAGAGTGCACTATGGTGTTACTGCAGTGTGTTCAGGGTAATTACATTTTATGGACCTCTCTTGCTCAGAGACTGGTGTTGAAAAGTGAAGTTTCGGCCCCTGCCGCTGAGGATTTGCTTCCTGTGTGTGCGCGCATGTGTTTGCAGATGACGTTTTGCCAAAAAACACTCTGCTGTTTCATGTCGATCGGTGCTTGCATGACTGATTTCATCACTGCACTCTGAAAAAGAAAAGGAGAAAATGTCAAGCAAGGTAATTTGACTACTAATTTTTATGATCAAACATGCTTAAAGTTATTGAATTAGCTTTGGCCAGACACACTGTCTTGACACAGGAGAGAATCATATGTGCTGGGTTATTCTTGGATAGGTGTTTCATTTAGTGAGGAGGATTAACTATCAGTACGCGTTGATGCACACAAGCGTGGAAAGACTGGAAATGGTGGAAAGAATGAATATCCTGCACTCAAATCTTGCAAAAAATCAACAAGAATAAATTTTATTCTTTCACGAAACGCAGGTCCTGCTGTGGCCTTTCTGTGTGGAGTTTGCATATTCTCCCCACGTCTGCATGGGTCTTCTCCAGGTACTGCGGCTTATCCCCACAGTCCAAAGACATGCATTGAGTGGGGTCAGGTAAATTGGTGATTCTAAATTGCCTGTAGGTGTAAATATGAGTGTGAGTGGTTGTCTGTCCCTCTGTCCAGGGTGTACCCCACCTGGGGTAGGCTTCATCGATGAGCAGACGCAAATCTTTTGTAACATTTTCTTTGAGAAATTGTATTTGCTGTACCAGATGTCATTAAATGGTTTCTGTAGTTAGGACAACTACTTGAGCACAAAGGCCCTCTGAGAGTATTTTAAAACATGCTCAGTTTGCTTGCCTATTGTGTATTTGTAATGACACCACACACAAAGCTCCCAGGGCTGCAGCAGCAGAGGTTTCTATTTTATTTATTTATTTATTTTTTGCTATGAAATATATTTTAGGTCTCAAAAATGGATTTTATCCATAAAAATAGTGAACAGCATTAGAAAATAACAAATGGGTTTGGTAAAATTAGATGGCAAAACTGCAGTGTCCTAAATCTCAATTTGATTGTTTTTGGCTAAAGTGAAGTTTGGCAGAACAAGTTGTAATAGTTAGCTTTATGAGTTTTCAGGACACAGGGCCATGGTAAGAAAGACCCGCAAAATGTGTGTGAAGCAAGAAATGGAAAGGATAAAAGGTCAAAATGTGCCAGTGTATGAACACTGGTTTACCAGGTTTGCCCTAAAATAGCCAAAATTGAGAACATCGCAGGATCACACCACCTGTTATCAGACCAAAGTCATTTTTGAACTCATTGTGATGTCAGCTAAAAACACCTGCAAGGTTTCGTGACTGCATTTTAAACAGTTGTAAAGCTATTATGGAAGGACAACCCGACATAAAGACAGATAAACATATAACACCTGCTTTACCTGCTGCCGTGGGGGTAGGAGTAGCTAGAAATGGTTCCAAGACTGTGTGTGTTGTTGATGATACACCAACACATGTACAAACACACACACACACCAACACAAACACGCTCAGATAGACTCACAAGGCAAAAAAACAATATAAACCATGCTGTTGCGGTTGGTAATTACACTATATCTGTGCAAACAATGATGATATCAGGTGTTAGTTTCCACTGTGATATAATATCCACTAAATATAGACACATACTGTGGGCATGTTTGCTGACGCCAGCTTCGTTCAATAGAACCACTGAACGTTTTAAGCTCGAATGACCTTCAACAGTAAAGTGTTGCAAACCTTTTCTGAAGCGTGAATGAAAGAAACAAGAGCAGTTATGATGTAAGCAACACTCATAAAAAAAAAAACAGCATAATTTTTTACTTTGAAACCAGTTTGTAAAAAAGGGGGACACATCGAATTTTGCAGCAACCAGCATGGAGCTTTAAAATTGACCAAAAAAAAAAAGTCAGTCCAGACATTCTCACAGCTTGTCAGACCACTACAGTCTTCTGAAGCCTGTAAAGTGATCATGCTTCAAAGTATGAAACTGGTTTATTTTAATCATAAAATCCAGGCTCGGGTCTTGGATTTCTTGGATTCTCGTGTTGTCTGTGTGCTTAATCAGTGAAAAGAGGTGAAAAGCGGTATCATCCTGCCAAATAAGTAAATACGCTCGTGGTGCTTATTGGAGACAGTAGTGTTTGGTTGCAAAAGGTTTCTGTAATGTTTGTAGTTTGGTTGTAGAAAGAATTCTTGGCATGCCAAAGTCAGTGTGGAGCACAAAAGAGGGGTTGCATCTGCTGAACTGCACATGATCAAATAAAGTCTGATGATATTTTGCTTTAAACAAAAAAAAAAAAAATCTGCATTAAAATAAAAATCTGTTGAAATCTTGGGTTATCTGCTTCCTTCGTGTGCATGCTAGAACAGTTCTGCATCACATGTCAATGTTCTCCCAAAGCCTGTGAGTTGCACCTGACCTTGTCTGCCTCCACCTCGTCCCCTGATTGTCGCTGCCCACCCTCTCCCCGCCGTGTATGCAAGCAAGTCCAGATCTTGTTTGGGAGGAAGTGGAATGTTTTTAACTAGGAACCTTTGAATTAGTCAACCACTGCAGGATTTTCATTCCATTTCTGAGCAGCTGCTTACCAAAGGAAGTCCCATTTCTTTCTTGCGTAAGTAAGCCAGCACCAGTGTGGATTAATGAGCTTTAGCCCATGCAGAAAATGCAAACTAGGATCTGTTTCCAAAAGCTGCAGTACAGAATGTCCATGACTGAATGGCAGGAGGGTTTGGGAAGAAAGACTTGCTTCTCCTGCTGCCCAAACATTTTTGTGGTGAATTTTAGCATTTATCTTTTCAATACTTGGAAGCTTTTACTAAGCAGTGAAACCTGATCTTTCACTGTTTGCCTATTTTTCTTTTTATACCCATGTCACTGATTTGGCTTGTCACTCAACCTGTTGCAAAGCTCCAGTCAATGCTGGTGTTAAATATGGAGGTGCGACCATCCTAGTGCAGGTATTATCTTAAGTTCCTGAGGTGGCCGGTATTATCTTCGAACACCTACTCTGTAATTTACCCTTCAGCCAATTCACAGGCCCTTATCGTGCAGTGTGTGTCTTTTATCACGAAATACATTAGTGTGTGAGAGGGAGAGATGGACATTTCTTTTCCATGCAGGAGATCCCCAGGAAACTTCCTGTATTTGCGTAACCCGGATGAGAAACTGTTGATAAAATGAATGTGTGGGCGCCAGCGGGGAAGGTGACATTAGCGACAAACCCAGAGGAAGAGGAAGTCAATCAGCAGAGCGAGAGAGAGAGGACAATAGTGTGGCATGAGAGGAAAGCCAAGCAGGAGTGAAAACACACACACATGCACGGTATTTCTGTCAGCAGGTCATGACGGAGTGCGGGACTGCACAAGCATGCATGTGTCCTCACTCAGGGATGGCATATGTCTGCTCATTTAGGCGTATTTGCATGCGTGCGTGCGCTCACGTGTAGGAGTATGTGTGTGTGTGGGATCAAACGGTTGTCTTATTCGCACCTGGTAGGGCTGTGCAGCAGTGACTCAGCAGCGAAGAGTGGTTGAGCTGTGCTCCCTGTCACACAGCTCAAAGTTGTGTTAACCTTTGAGACAAAAGGCTATGACGCGTGTGGGCTTCTGCTAATCCGGTGAGGAAAACCATCTGAATGTCATGTATTCTTCCAGCAGCCATCAAAATCAGATTTAATATGTGTGGTTTAGGTCTCTCAGGAAACTGTTCAGCAAGTCTAATCAAATTGTAGGGGAAACTTTGGTCACTGAGAGTCATTCTGCACTGACTTGCTCCAAGAAAACTAAAAAAACTCAAGTTAAATTTGTTGCCATTTTAAGTGCCAACTTTCACATAGAGTAGTTAAATTGGGTGAGGTAATTATTCATCCATAACAATGGATGAATAATTCCATCTATTATTATGGGTGGGGAGGGGGTTGCTGGAATGGGGCACGCCCTGGACAGGTCAATGAAAAGTATTCACTGATAAATATAATGCTTAAAAACAAAGACAACAAACACTCAAAATAAACTACTCGCATTTATCTGTAATTATCCTGAATTCAACTTCTCTTTAATGTCTTTGTTCATCATTTTCCTGAAGTCACAATGCCCTCAGTTATCATAAAAATATTCAGTGGCCCTGAATTCAGCGTTCAGCCACTACAAAGCAAAAATGAATGAATGAATGGCGTCACTGGGGTTCCTGCTCTCATAGAACTTTTATTTTATTGTACTGACCTTGTCAGAGCATATTTCACTGAAATACTTGTTTTTTGTTGTTGTTGCATTGGTGAATCTATTTAAAGGAAGCCATCTTTCCCACAAATGTGGGGGAAACGGGGACAGGTCAATAAGCTAGCTATGGTGAAGGTCATTAGAGTGGGGGTGTGTTGTAGGTCAGTATTTAAACCGTGCAAGGTTTCAGAACACAAAAACAAGATGGATTACCATGAAATTTTCTTTTGACATTCACGATCCCTTGACAAACTATTCAAATGTCTTTCCTAATCCTCTGAATTTACCTCTAGCTCCAGCAGATGCCAAGAGAAACCGCATTTGTGGATTCTCTTGGCATCTTTTGGGAGTTGGCTCAAACATTAACTCAGACATTTGCTTAAAATTTAGGTTCATCCATTGCTTTGGTTTCGGACACATTTCTTTTTTTTTTTACTTTTAGAAATCAAATCATTCTCATCTGCTTCAGCTGTACTTTGATTTTAAATATACTGGGCAAATATTGGAATACTAACACGCTAAACTAAAACCGATACGGTTAGCATGACACGTGCAATACATCAGCACTCTCACTGTAAGCATGTAAGCCAGATGATTTAGCCGGATGATTTAGCACTAAACTAAAAGCACCACTGCACTGTGGCCTATGAGACTGCGTAAAGTTACATTTGTGCCCAGGTTTAACTCCCCAACTCCCCCCCGCCTGTTGAGATGAAGTGCAAAGGTGAGACGGTCCTCCTCCTCATAAAATGCTGCGTGAAGGAGTATCTTCATCACAGGTGGGGAAATTTCACAGGTTTTCCAGTGGAAGAGTTAAGGTTGCAACATGATGAGTGCTTTCCTTTTAAGTCAATGATGTCATCTGGATTGGATCATCAGCTTGGGCCACAACTGTAATTCTACACCTGAAAAGCAGCCTTTCACACAACAGCTTTTTTTTTTTTTTGTATCTTTTTTCATGTGGGCATGCTGTTCTAGTCTAGTCTATGGGGAGGAAGAGATAAAGTTGTTGTTCGGTGACTACATCAAAAGCCTTTAACCTGCTCTCACAGACCGCACAAGTGGTTTGAAAAATTATGTGCGAGACACGGTAGGTGAAACATGAGTCTGATGTTTTATTAAACTGTGACTAGCAAGCAGAAAAGTGCGTTGGAAACCCACAACACAGAGCGACTGCCAGCTACTTTTGCTTGAAGAAAACCTTCCCAGGTGCTATAGGAAAGATGATTCACCAGTCCCTGTGTGACCAAAGGATTCAGAGAGCTGTTAGGACCATCATAGTTGAAGAACCTCGTACCCCTGGGGTAAACTGCTATATCATTTTTCACGTTTACTCAGACCACCCAAATGGTATCCGACTAGAGGGGGGATTAAGGTGCTGATTTCCGGCATCAAACTAAAAGTGTTGTATTTATGTATTTTTAGAAAGAGGACACAGAGGTAAGCAAAAGGTACATTCCAAAACTTTGTATTAGAATTTTGGTGATAAAAGCCTCTTGTTAGGTTATTTAGAGCCATTTTTGGATTAACCTTCTTGGAGGCCCAGGGACAAAGACTTGTTGTTGGGCCCCTTTTTGACCTCCACTGTACACTGTAACAAACTGCTTCAAAGCTGCACCACACAAGGAGCCATTTGCAGCAACATCACAAACAGAGGTCAATGAAATTCGTGACTTCGAACAACTATGAGCGGAAAAAAAATGCTGGCAAACAATTGAGAGCACAGGAGACATAATATACGGTATGATCTGTGGTAGTGAAGACATTACAGGGTTACACAGGTTCCCCGTCTAGGGTTGACAAACTTTAAACTACAGCAGTGACAGTGTGCAAAGTTTGCAATGATGCAATGACAGTATCAAAGATCTGGCCTTCCTGAAAGGGCCCCCACCTGACTCCACTCACTCCCGTCACAAGTGGCGTGCATGATTCCGTTTAAGTAAATCCTATTAAAACCAACAAAAACCACTCAATGAAAATGAGGAGGTATTATCTTTCTGGGAGTGAAGAAGTCACAAGAAGGAAAAGAAAAGGAAGACAGTGGTGAGTGGATGATGCTGCCAGGCTATCCTAAACTGTGGGAGAGACGCACTTGTATAAAGTAAATTCCACCAGCATTGCATTAATACTTTTGTTTACTTTGATGTTTATTAATAATTAGCCTAGCTAGCAGAGCAGCCTAGCGTGTCCACCTCTGGGCAGGTACACAGGCCTGTGATGTGACCAAGTCGAGTGCAAGCACAGTCAAAGTGGGGATGAATGCTGGTTGGAGGACCCCACCGCAACCCCCCTACTAGCTTCAAAGCAATGTCCAGCGAGCAAATCACTCGCTGTGTAGCAGTTTAAGAAAACTAAATTTCTAACAGTAAACTGTTTCCCATTAATAACAGTCCTATACTGTAGAAAACAAGGTTTTCTGGGCAAATTAATCACTGTTTCTCATTAATTATTCAGTATACTGTGAATAGCACTACATTCTGGGGGTTAGTTAGAATCAGGGGCAGATAGGAAGCTACTATATTTCTACAGGAAGCAGATGAACACGTGAAACCAATGTCATCTTTAAACA
>VUQJ01044860.1:54689-65543 GCA_015108635.1 Andinoacara biseriatus | reverse complement strand
TGAAGCAGCTCAGACTGGAAATGTTGTGTCCTCAAATTGATGCCTAGTGCTGAATGCAGCCACCATCCCTTCTCTGCTAACTGAGCCATAATGAACACTACTACACAGATCAGGCATCAAACTCAATAAATACAGATGGTACTTTTCCAGTGGGAATGGTGCTACTTTTATTCGATGGAAAAGTATTAATGCATTTATAAAGCAAAATATTTGGCACTACTGAAGAATCAAGCTTGATTTAAGGTACATGACAGTATACTACAGTATACTGATTATACTCTGTCCTTTTCAGATTATTAGATGCCCCTGTCTCCAAAGTTTTTTTCCAAAGTGGACTCCATGGTTCAATGCTCAAGTTCAAATCTGGTAAGTCTACTGCAATTGATCTTGAATATAATTCCATGGGTTTAATGCTCTATGTTTTGAATTAATCCACCTCATTATAAAGCAAAAGCATAAAATGCTTGGAAGATAACAAGTAAATGTCAGCCTAAAGTAGATGCCCCTACTTTTGACAACCTTATGAGGTACATTACAATCAAATATAAGAGCTCTTAAAAAATTATAATTGTACAAATCTTATATGAGGGTCCTGGTGTGTGATGGCAGTGTGCCACATGCAACATTACACTTACAAGGGTTTCAAAAATGGTGTCCACCTCATGTACATCAGTGAGGTGGACATATTATTAGAGGGGAAAAAACACTTGTCCCAAATTAACAAATATATTTGACCAGTTGTACTAGTGCTGGTAATGCTGGAAGGAGAACAGAACTGAAAAGATGTTGATGAGGTGGATGGCTTGCAGATCCAAGTGCATCCTTGCTTTCTACTTCTGGTAAAATGGCAGTCATGGTGCTTCATAGGTGAGCATCTCTCTTGGCCTCTCTTAGTTGGGATCTTCTGATTGCCACAACCTCCATGTGGTTTCCATCATCCTAAACTACAGTGCTCTTGAATAATCCATCTTTTTATCTCTTCTATGTTTGATTCTGGTCCTACACCTTCTACAGTTTTGTCCTGTGTTTTGTCTTGTGCACTTTCCACCCCATTCCCACCCTCACTTCTGACCACTTATTTCCACAGCAAGCATCATTCACAGGCTCAGGTCCCTTTGGTCAGTCTGACAATAGTAGACTCTTTCTTGATCTTCGGTCTCCTGAGATCTTTTCAATCTTCTGGCATGAAATAAGTATACTTTTTATCCTGTCTGCATTTGGGTTGTAAGAGCTCTATTTCTGTTATTCCAGTGTTGTCTGTCTTTTCTTCTAGGTACAGTTTGTTTGCTGGCAGCAGCAGGTTAATGTGGACCACACGCACTGTTTTGAAATCTTTCTGAGAGTGTTATACTTTCCATATCTATGAGTGTGCGAAGGTCCACTTGGGGCTGACTGTCACAAATTTCATTATCAAAAGGTGTATGCAAGGCTCTCTTTTTATGCCCATGTATTTGTTGTGACCACACAGATTTGTCTCTGTGTTAAAAGGTTTCAACTGTGCATGCTTCTTCTAATTCTCCAAGTGGACTGAAGGTAGTATAATAGGAACATGAGGCTGTCCTACCTGCTCCCAGTAAGCCTGCAGCTTGCCAAGCCTTTTCACCATCACTGTCACCTGGTAGGACAACAACACCCCTAAAACCTTGATCTCCTTCTCTTTAGATTTTTTTCACAGTTATTTGCTCTAAATTCATATACAGAATGCAATGTCTTTTCAGAGATGTCTGCAAATTTCTGTCAAACAGTAAGAGTGGAGTTTAACCATCAAAGAGGACAAAGAGTGACTTTATAAATTAAGTAAACCTTTACTGCTTGCATAGGAATTAAGAGGGAAAGTAGCAGCCAGGCGCTGCTAATCAAATACATTTGAATAACTGATAAACGGCAACTGTAGCCACTATTAAAGCAGATGTTTTGCCAGTTTGTGTCATGTGTCAGTTGTGTGGCAGGCAGAGTGTGGACCAAAAAAACAGGTCTTGGAAGGCAGGACTTAAACTCAAAAAGTAGCTTTAATGGTGAAGTCTGTTTCAAAAATAAGAAAATACAAAAACAAGGCAGGACCGGAACCAGAAAGGCAAACATTCGGAGACAAAAGGGAATACACGGAGTGAGGGTGCACACAATCATGAAGTAGAACATGACGATGAACTGAGGAAAGCTGAGGGCTTACACAAAAATACACACGAGGTGTGCAATAAACTAAAAGTTAGACAGAAAACATAAAAACAAGAAATAGAAAATCCACAAACCTGAAAAACCTGAAACGCTGGGTCAAAAACTCAGGATCACGACAGCTTGCTGTTCTGGAGCATTGAGGTGTTTGTTCACACATAGCCACAATGTACCCCCAAGGTAAGAGATACAGCGCAGAGTCCACAGGCCCCAATTAGTATGTTAAAAGTTGTCAAAGTACAATTAGACAACAACTGAACAAGTATGGCTTGTTTGGAAGACTTGCCAGGAGAAAAAGCTTCTCCTGTTGTGGTCCCAGGTCTTTGACCCAGCGTTTCTATGTTTCCTTGTTTGTTTTGATGTTCTGAGTCTGAGATAGTGGTTGCAGGTTTTGGTTCTGATTATGGTGGTAATGCTTTTGTGTTTATTTCTCTGTTCTGGATTTCCTGTTTGGGTTTTCTCTTTTTATTATTTTTATTCTCAGGTCTTCTTAGTTTAGTTATCTAGGCTCTGTTTTTGCTTATACTTTTGTTTGTATCCTATTTCATGTTTCAGTTATTATGCTTCCCTCGTCCCTTTTTGTCAAGTCTTCATTGGTTAGTGATTCCATGTTTAGTTACTTCCTGTTTTATTTATTTATCTATTTTTATTTATTTATTTGTTAGTCTCTCATCTCATGTTTCCTGTGTTTAGTTTTGCTTCCTTTGTCTTGTTTCCGTGGTCAGTTTCAGCTGTGTTCCCTGGTGTTTCCCATCTCCCTAATTTCCTTGTGTATATCTATTGTCTGAGTCTCCCTCAGTGCGGTGTTCTCCTTGGCTCTGTGTTTCCCGAAGTTTTATGCTTCCTTGCTCCGTGGTTTCCCTTTGATTCACAGTGTTTGCATTAAAGCTGCTTTTGGAGTTTAAGTCCCTTTCTTGAGTCCTGCATTTTGGTCCAACTCAGCATGCCGTACAGCAATCCATGACATCTTCCCTCTATAAAGAACATGGTAATATCGTAACAAATCCCAAGATTTCTGGGACAGTGTCCTTTGGACAGATGAGACCAAAGTGGAGATGTTTGGTCATAAAGCAGTCATTGACAATGAACTCCTCTTTATATGAAAGTGAAATCTAACACCACCTGTCCTACAAAGGTTGGCCCAAATGATCCCAAGCACAACAGCAAATCTACAACAAAATAGCTGCAACAGCTCAGTCAAAGTCCAGACCTTGAAATGCTGTGGCAGAACATTAGGCAGTTCTACAAGCTATTGAATCACAGAATGTATTTTCATAGGGTGTTTTTCATAAGACTCATGCAGTCCTGTGACAGTTTTCTTCTTCACATGACTGGCAGCTACTGTACAACTGTACATGGTTCGCATTTACACTTTGTGGTGGACTTTGGTGTTTGGACAGTACTTAACAAGCTCCCAATGAAATTCCTAAGAAAATAGTTTAGGCCAAGACGGAGGCTATGTTGTCACTTCATCTACAGCTGTGTTGTTTTGCCTGGACTTCAGCTTCAGTTTGAAGAATGCTGGCTAGAGGGTAGACTGCATGTTGTCTCTCCACTTCATCCATCACAGCAACTAGTGACCGCTGTCGTTTTATGTTGGTGACCCAGCCAGATTCCCTCTGAACCTCTTCACTGACTGACTTTATCACTAGCCCCAAAAAATCACTAGTTACACATGGTGGTAATAAGAGTTTAACACTGCATATTTTTCATTTATTCATAGTGAGGGAAGGGGCAATCCTCGAGACAGTTTCTTTCCTCATGTTGTTTTAGTCCAGTTAACTTGTACATGAACCCTTGTTGACTTTATCAGTTCTATTGTTTTGCAAAGCTAAGTCTTAATTTCTCCTGCAATGGTGAGGTCAAAATTCGACATAAACAACACAAAAGCATGGCTTCATCCTACCGTGTATCATTTGCTCAGGCTGGTGGCGTAATTGTGTGGCACACCACACGTTGGGCCTCTTAGGAACAGATGAGCATACTTTAACACACAGCCTGAGTATTGTTGCTGACCGTGTCTGTCCTTTCATGACCACAGTGTACCCATCTTCTGAACTTGTCACAAAGCTCGAACTGGTTTCTTTAACATGACAGTGAGTTTGTTGCTCTCGAATGACCTCCACAGTCATCACATATCAACCCAAAAGAACACTTTTGGGATGTGGTGGAATGCAGTTTTATAGGTTACATAACTTTGTGACTTAAAATTTAGTAAAGAGAAACTTAACTTAATGTACATATTGAGCAGATCATCATGAACAACAAATGAACATTCATTCTGTGTCATATTTCTGACCTTCTGAAAAATCGTCCAATATTCACTCTCCTTTATGCTATGCTTTGCTTTCTGCCAGCGCCTGATTCATTTATCTGGCTCTTTAGCTCCTAAATGGCCCAATGTTTGCACCAGCTTTTTGCATCTATTGTTTCTGTGCCTTTTGAGGCGGTGCATGCAGTAGCCTATGCAATGAGTTTTTGATTCTGATTTCTTTCTCTAAAAAAACTGCAATTTGAAGTGACACTGATGAAAGACGGGAGAAGGAAGCATTTAAGTAGGAAAGTGTAAAAGCAAAAATGATTGTTTTGATACAGCTCAGGGGAAATGTCTGGTAACAATAATCATTGTTTTTGTCCCTGTGCACAGCCCTTTTCAGTTGAATACATTACTAAAGGAGATCAGTTATAAAACTTATAATAATCTAAATAATTTTAATTTATAGCTAAACAATCACAGTGTCAGTCCTTTACAAATGATGATGCAACACTGCAGTCCTGCTGGGTAAATGCTGGACTCTACAGCATCATTTTGCAGCTTTCACTGTCTCATTTTAAATGATAGGCTGCTTCACTGATGCACCGCTGGTCGGAAAAGCATACAATGAGGCCCAAAAAGAACCGCACTGATGGATGAGCTCAGAAATGTCAATTGAAAGAAAAGAAGCTGCCACCACCTGTTACAAACCCATATTATAATATAGCTATGTTAAAACAAACAGGTTGTGCACTGCTGTAAGTCCTCTCTGCCCTCTCTGCTAGTTGTTCATATCTTTGACTCTAATATATGTTATCTATATCTTTGTATAACAGCTAATAATTTATGTAGGTTATTCTAATCCGCTCTGTAGGCATTGTAGTCAGTAATTGTCGGGAAGCATGTTTCATCGCCTACACGTTCTCATATCACATTTGTATTCATCACTCATCCAATAAGCATGATTTCAGAGATCTCTCGCACTACATGGGACAACAGTGTCACCTATGGGTAGATGATGGATCTACACCCCATCAAGTCAAGTGCAGTTTAGCTCCTGGACACTGAACAGGTGAAAATGTATTTTTACATCATTTAAGCGCTCTTGCACCTCATACATACCACCTGTAAGATGGATAGAACCCGTGTTCTCTGTGCTATGACATTAATGAGGCCAGACAGATGCCAAACAAAGCGACATGGAGTTTAAAGGAACATGAAAGAAAAATGATTGTGAATAATTCATTTTTCTGTTGCACTTCTCATTACTGTAATTACACAGCCATTGTTCTTTGACAGGGAGGAAACGTAAAATTACAATTTAGGCAGTGAAATTGTCATTTGTAGCAGTAATTGACACTAATAAAATGATTTTTCCTTCTTTCCCCATGGAACATATGCTAATCAAAATGTGAAGTATTAAAGATGACACTAACAGGCGTGATAAGCAGTTAATGAAAGATGGGAGGCAAGTGGGAAAGTAATAGACATACTCCAGCTAATAAGTTCCTGTTCATTAGAGCATACAACTGTACCCTCCTCCTGTCTTGTCTGTTTCTTCTGACTGACAGTTTTGACAGCCTTTCCTGTCAAAGGGAAACTTTTGACCGCATCCTCAGATAAAATGTTAATATTTCACAGTACCACTAAGCAAGTTATAATTTGCTTTATAAATGGATCAGTAGTGAACTATTATTAGAGGGTGACATAAGCCTCTACTTGACTCTACTTAAAAATAGATGAAACTGTCTATAATGTCAGCATTTTGATGGCATTTTCTTGAGTCTGGGAGGATGTCTTTGCTGTGTCTCACAATGTTGGTGGGCTGACTCACACAGAGTGGAGCTGAGATGACAGGCTTTGAGCTCTCCCCCTTCTGTTTCTCCAGCTTTTTCTATTCCCCCAGAGGACTTTTACATATGTCGACCTGCATCCACCCTGAAAAAGCAGAATGAAGATCCATGAAATGAGATGACAAATACTGGGCTCTCCTTGTGACACGGCAAATGAAAAGTCTGATGGAGAGAGAACAAAGAAGAAGGAGGTGCAAAGCAGGCTAAACGGTTGACTGTAATGAGAAGTGTGTGACTTCAGTTCACTGCTGACGGCCATATTAATCTTACTGCAATAAAATCTGGTCAGGCATTCACAATGGGAGGACACCAAATGCAGCTTAGGTCCCAAATTGCACCCTTGAGGCACTTTACCCTTTAAAAAGCGGATGGGAAAGTTCTGCAAAAAAATCCAGAAAATAGCACCTGTGTTACAAATAGGCAGTAGACGGGCTGCAGGGAGGGTTAGAGGCAACTTATCTGTAACCTATGCAGATAGGGCAGTGTCAGAGGGTTGCAGGGAGATCAGGAGTGGTGGTTTTTGCCATTAGGACTGGAGTGATCTGGTGTGCATATGAGGGGAACTCTCAGAGATAATCATGCTTACACTGAATTCCCTCATTACCTCTGAGGCTCAGCCATGGGCAAGAGTCCAAGTCACACACAAATACGCATACTGCATGTGCTCAGAGAGTGAGAGCTCCCAAAGTGTGCACAGTATGAACAGAGGCAGTATGTTTATCATAAGGATCTGGGAAATGAGGCTATTAAGTCGGCCTACTGGGATAATACAATATGCAGTTTAATAGTGCAATGCATGTTTTACTTTTGAAAAAATTGAACATTAAGACTCTGGAGGGATTTTATATGATTAAATGCTCAACAGATCAATGTTACATAAGAGCAAATGAATGTGTTCAGCGTCACCTATTGCTTCCCTCCGCATGACTCTGCCGAAGAAGCTCTGAGAAACCCCTGACATAGTTTGCTTTTGCTTCTCCCTGCTTCAGCCTATTATACAGTTCAACCATGTTCAGTCACTTCAATTTTCAGCGTGATACTGAGTGCCTCTGGTCCCAAGAGGTATCGCAGTAGTACAATGCTATAGATGAGATTTAGATCTCAGATCAAAGATGTTACAATTTGCCCAAACTCTAATTGGCGTCAAGTAAAAATAGAATGTTTGAACCTCCTCTGATCTTTGTCAGTATGAACCAACAGCAGATTTAAATGGTAACAAAGTTCAGTAAAACTGTTTTTTTTTTTTCTTTCTTTTTTTTTTTTTACCTATTTGTTTCTGCGAGTATAATGTTTCAATTGTACAGTTTTCATTTGGAAATTCCTGCCCTGCTCATGATTGATGTGAACTGGAAAAAATAAACTAAACAGGACAAGCATGTTTTGAGGAATTTGAAAAAACAATCTTCTTGTGCACAAGGGCTCATTAAATTAGAAACAAGATTTTACACTTTCCGTCTAACCATATTTACATTTCCAGCTAGATTAAAGATGATTTTTTTTTACACTGTTATTTAACAACTTCTTCAAAACTAAAGCTTGTGAATGCTGCAACAGGAAAATGCACGAGAACTGACAGAAACGTACCGTGGCTGAGCACACGGCAAATAAGTCGCACAGATTAAAACTGCTCACTACTTTCACAATTCTGCGACACTCACTGCAATTTGTGGGATTCGCACGAAAACAAATTGACACACGTCACTCGTTGCTCGGACACCTGAGGATCTGCAGGATCTGCATCTGGTTAGATGGTATTTTTTTGAAGAGATGATCAAACGTTGAGGCCATGCACAGCTCTGAGAGAGCCTGAAACAAGCTTGTCCTAATAGTGTTCATCATTCAGCAACAAATTTAATATGCAAATTTAAAGCTGAAAGAGGCCACAGAAGACATAGTGTAAAATTACAGACATTTGTAAACGTCTAACCCCCCATAACCCCATTTTCTTACAGTTTTTTCAGGCACACAGTTACTAATGTTTCTTTGTCAGTTCCAGCAACTTTAAAAGAATAAAAGGAACAAATTCTCTCAGGCCCTCCTACCAAACTGTCAGCACCTCGTTCATCATGATGAAATAAAGCGAGCAACTGTTTTCCTACATAATAGCACAAGGGGAAGTTTCTCCAAGGTTAAGCATTATTTTAAGAAACAATTTTTGAACTTTAGGCACTTAAACTTTGTGGCCTATCGAGTGTGTTTAGATCCATATTTGTATATGTTTCCTCATGAGTGTAAGCTTTTCTGCTTCAGTGAGCTTTCGTTTGTGTGTTTGAGTCTGTGAGAGGAAACGGTGCCAACGAAGAATATAAAAAGTTTTGTCAGGTGTGTGTGTGTGTGTGTGTGTGTGTGTGTGTGTGTATCTGTTTTATGTTTCTGTGTGTGGGTGTGCATTATGCAAATGGTATGAGCCTGAACAGGTAGCCAATTGGAGAGGGATAAGGAAGTTAGCAGGATAAAAAAAACCATTGTGGTGGGGCAGCACCTGCAGTTTCTACATGCTTCTGTTAATTCCAAACTTTAGGAAGCAAGAGGATTCAGCTCTACAACTACAACTCTACAGTATTGGAATCTTCAGAAACTACTGAAAGCAGATCTACGTGATACCTCTAACAGGTCTGGTCAGATCCCATTCTTCTGCTCTGGTAGGCTGCCATAATGGTTCTGAGTAATGAGCAGTGTTTTTTCAGTAATGACTGGCTGCAGTATAATTAACCTGAAGGCTCATTTCAAAATCTTAAGGAGAATTCTTAATATGCTATAATATTCTGGTCTTCTACACTGTTTTTGTGAGGACGGTTGTGCATCTGGTATTTTTACCTCACTATTTGCCTCGTGTTACAGTCATTTCCAGGTAAGCATTGGTTATGTGGCTAATATTAACGATAGAGGCGTACAGTCATTAGTTTTAAAGAAAACTGGAGCCTAGTGTGTAATTCTCAACCTGAACTGTGAAAAGTTCAGAAATGTACACATTTGTTCACATTTACCTCAAGAAAATATGAAAAATCCTTGAATCCATTTTGTGAAATGGATAAAATACAAAATGAAAGATGAAGCAAAAACAAAGAGAATTAAGATTCAAATCTACCAAGTTAGTTTAGTTCTAATACCACAAAAGCTTTGACTCTGACTTAAAGGGAAAGCTAACAGTCTTGACAGAAGTAAACACAAGTAAACTCGTGTTAACTTATTTTTGACTGCCGATTGTCTCACTGCATCATAACAAATGCAGTGCAATGATTTTTTTTACTGTGACTTAGCTGACAGCATATTGATCTATAACTGACTCTTTTCTTTTGCACTGCTGCATGCCAGTTGTATTGACAGAAACTACTTTCCACGGCAGAAACTACTCTCTTGTTAAGATACGTGCTTGGCACTAGTAGCACACAGTGAGCGTAAACACACAGCGTAAGATATTCGGGCTGATTGGCAGCTAAGGAGATGATCTGCTTTGGCATGACGGCATGTGTGCCCTATCTTCTGGGGGAATCTAATTCAGAAATCTTGACTTTGGGTTGCTATAAAACTGTTTTGCCAGATCCTTAAAGAGACAAATTTGCTTTTCTGCATGCAGATGTGTTGTCCTTGTGACTCAGTGTTTACTGAAGAAATGTGTGACAGGGCTTGGTGTAATTTTGTTTACAACCTACCATAAAATTGCAGCCAAGGTTTTCCAGGCAACAGGCAAAGTACTGTGTGAAGAACTAATTTAATGTGTGGCCATTTAAAAGAGGCATCACATCATGCTAACCTTTGGCAGTTTGATTATTATCTACTGTCGGTAACATTTAGAGTAGCAGTACTCACACCTGAACAACTCTTCCTGTCATTTTAGACAGATGCAAATTTAAAGTACATTTCAAAAAAAAATAAATTCATGTCCCAAAACCTTCAGGTTTATTTAAACAATCCCATTAATATAGACAGCAGAATGTAGAGCAGTCATCCCTTTTAACAGCATTATTAACTGAACATGGCTGGAATTCTGTGTCTCGTGTTCTCAGAGGGCAATCCAGTGCAACAGTAGCCACGGGCACTATGACTAAGCCATTGTGCACATGCTACACAAAACAGTGGAGGTGCTGAAATTCTGACACGTTATTTACATGGGATGCAAATATACTTTTGGTCACATCTTTATTTACTTTGTATATGTGGCCAGCACTGCTAACCCTTCAAAGGTAACTGCACCTGTGAAATATGAGTAGATATCACACTCATATCAACTCAGCAGGGATGTAAGCTGCTGTAATTGCATACAGTGATCGAGCTCTTCGGTTAGTCTTCTGGTACTTTGCATCAAAAACATTCACTGAGGAAGACACTACCAGCAAGTGAAAAATATGACTATGCCATTGATAAGCAAATTTAATTCTTTTAAGCTGCGCACAAACAAATAGACCTCAATTTAAATGCAAAACCCAACAGACCCTGTCTTCTCCAACATATCCAGTGTACAACATGCACGACCCGCCACCTTTGCTGACAGAATTAGTTTGTTGCCACACTTTTTCGTAGTGACTGTCAGTGAGATTGCAGTTTATTGTTAAGATTTTGACGACACCTGTGGTT
>VUQJ01044860.1:11455-24055 GCA_015108635.1 Andinoacara biseriatus | reverse complement strand
ACATCAACAATATATTGCTTTTTTTTTCCCCCATCTGATGGCATGTGTAGTTCATCTGCAGTTTATTTCATTGTTCATTTAGAAATTTCTGACTGTTTTTTTTTGATTAATGAAACACTGCGGGTCTTGTGCAGAACATTTTCATTTTTGTCATCTCATACCAGACTGTGACCCTACTTTGGAATATAGAGACATCCCTTTTTAGCTGTCCCTTTTTTATTCACTAATCCTGATAATAAAAAGCAGATTATGAATTGCTATTCTCATAAGAGCTGCTTCTTTGTCTTTTCAGAGCAGATTAAAGTTTCTTTTAATGACTTCATTATCAAGGCAGCAGCTGTTACACTCAAAGTAAGTATTCCCTCATTTTTGTGCAATGATCTAGTTTAAATGCTAAACCAGTTCGTTTGTTCATATCTAACCATATATTTTTAGAATAGTGTGTTCAATTTACTATTTTCCTTTAGATATCGTACCTTTTATCTCTTCCAGGGTTTAATAAACCATTTGGACAGACAAACATTGTAGAAAGATACTGTTGTTAGAATCAAGGAATGTGTGCAAGGCATGGGAGGTTAAAATTGGAAGTGGTCCTCTGGTAACTACTGGTCACTCCTTCTACGAATGTCTCAGCAGAATATCATAAGAACCGAATGACTGAATTTTTCGCTTTTATTATGAAATATTGTATTTGCTTCAGTTTTGTCAGACGTATGCATTTGCATGTGTCCAACATTATGGAACCTCAACGTTTGAGCCATAGCAACAGTATGAAGATTTGCCTGAAGCACTGGTGTACAAAGATCAAGCAGCAGCTAAGAAACCAGGCTATTTGTTTTGTGTGTTACCGTAACTGTGAGGAATGTGGAACAGGCATTTTCCACTTAATGTGACCATAAAATGGCAACGCAACACAGGCATTCTCACAGCCCAGACACTCAGTTTTACTTTTAGTAAAGTATCCCACGTGATGAAAATATCTCTTTGGTTCAGCATCTGCATTACATTATGATGTGCAATTCATTTGAGTACCACTGAAACATCAGAGAATTTGCATAACTACTAACATTTGTTTATAGAGGCTCCATTACAGCTGAATATTTGTTAAAATGATAAATGGACTTGTGCTTATATAGCACTTTTTCCATTCTAGCTGAGCACTCAAAGCACTTTATACAATAGTTTGCATTTACCCATTCACGTACATTCATATAAGCACTGTTTTCTATTTCAAAGTGCTTTCTATCCAACATTCGCACACATTCATACTCCGATGGTTGCATCGGAGAGCAATTTGGGGCCAGGAATCGGAACCACCTACCTTGCGATTAGTGGATGATCTGCTCTACCTCCTGAGCAACAGCCACCCCATTAAAACATTCAAAAGATCCTCAGTTTGAGAGCAGGTGGAGACACAAACCCAGCTTTAGGGGATCACAAACTAGTGACCTCCTAGTGCCTTTCCCATGCCCAGATAGGAGGGTTGCATCAGGAATGGTTTCCAGTGCTAAATCAAATATGTGGATCTGTGGCAACCCCGGTAGAAATAAAGAAGCAGCAGAAAGTGCTTTGACTATAGAGAGCTTATTGCTTACCTTTGTCTCTGTTTCCTAGGAAATGCCAGAAGTGAATGTGTCTTGGTCTGGTGATGGACCCCGTGCACTCGATTCAATCCATATTTCAGTTGCTGTGGCAACAGACAAAGGCCTCATTACTCCAATTATCAAGGATGCTGCAAACAAAGGAGTTCAAGAGATCTCATCCAATGCTAAGGTAAACAATGGAGAAATAGGAAGAATTAAAAGCACAAAAACAATATAAATAATTTTTATGACATGCTATGAATTAATAACCTTCTTTTCTCAAGCCTTCTTGCTGTTACATTTTTCTGTTGTGTTCATTTCTGGTTGCTAGATTATAACTTCAAACTGCAGAGGCGTTCATTGTAGTCCTCCAGAGGTAGATCTGGAGTTCTCCATGGATTTATATGTAGAAATAGATTTGGGATTAAGACTTGACTGGACTAATTCTGCTGGCATCTATAGTTGCATTTGCCCTCTAGCAATAACTTTAATTCATTCAAAATAGTATCATTAATTCCTCTTTCATCAGAGTTTAAAGTACACATTGTAAATCTCATTAGGAAGCTCAAAGGGACGATTGTTATTTTTCTTTATATATAAATGTTGCTTTTCTGTTCTAAGAATTCTAAGAAGCTGCGTTTTGCCTGTAATTGATTATGGTGATACTCCTCAGTTCTAAAGAATCTTGATTCAGTGTACCATTCATCTTTACATTTTATTACAAATGAAAAGTCTTTGACTTACCAATACATTCTTTATGATGTGGTGGGTTGGCCACTGAACCTTCAAAGAAAACAGCATTGGTAAATTTTCCTCTCTAAAGCCATTTTTTTGTAAATTTCCAGTTCATCGCAGTATCCTTATCTGTCCTAGTAACAATATTTGGTTAGAAATGAACACTGTCAAATACACTGGTAAGCAGAACTATGTGGGAGTGCTGTTTGTAGATTACAGCTCACCATTGAACACCATAGTCCCCTCCACAATGGTCTCTAAACTGTTGGACCTAGGCATGGGCCCATCCCTGTGTAGGTGGATTTACAGCTTCCTGACCAGCAGACCACAGGTGGTACGAGTGGGTCACCTCACCTCATCCCCCCCCTCACCCTCAACACCAGATTTCCCCAGGGCTCTGCTGTACTCTCTGTAACACCCGCGACTGTGAGGCCACACAGTCATCATAAAATTTGCTGACAACACGGCTGTTGTTTGCGCAATTATTAGAAATGGGAAGAAACACAAGATGACTGTCAGTCTTCCTTGGTCTGGGGCTCCATGCAAGATCTCACCTCGTGGGGTAAGGATGATTCTGCGAAAGGTCAGGAATCAACCCAGAACTACATGGGGGAGGGACCTGGGCAATGACCTGAAGAGAGCTGGGACCACAATCTCAAAGATGACCGTTAGTAACACACTATGCCGTCATGGATTACATACAAGTTCTACCTGCTCACTCCAGCAAATGTCCAGGCTCATTTGAAGTTTGCCAATGACCATCTGGATGATCCAGGGGAGGAATGGGAGCAGGTCATTCAGTCAGATGAGACAAAGATTGAGCTTTTAGGTATCAGCTCCACTTGCCATGTTTGGAGGAAAAAGAAGGATGAGTACAACCCCAAGAACACCGTCCCAACCATAAAGCATCAGGATGGACAAGTCATACTTTGAGGTGTTTTTCTGCAAAGGGGACAGGACGACTGCAACATATGGATGGAGTCATGTATCGCAAGATTTTGGCCAACAACCTCCTTCAACAACCTCCATCTTCAATGCTCTTATTGAGGGAACAATAAGAGCATTGAAGATGGGTCACGGCTGGTTCTTCCAGCATGACAATGACCCGAAACACACAGGCAGGGCAACTAAGGAGTGGCTCTGTAAGAAGCATTTCAAGGTCCTGGAGTGGCCTAGGCAGTCTCCAGACCTGAACCCAATAGAAAATATTTGGAGGGATGTGAAACTCAATGTTGCCCAGCGACAGCCCTGGATTCTGAAAATTCTGGAGAATACCTGTATGGAAGATTGGGCCAAAATCCTGCGTGATATCCTGCATGACTGTGTAGACAGGCCAGTGAGAGTTGTCAGGGTGGTGGCTGGGTTTAAGAAGGGAATCAGTGAGTGTGCAATTAGGTTTTAGTGTCATGAAGTAGCTGTGGTCAGCAGGCAGAGGACTCACACAAAAGACACAAAACAAGGAACTAACAGACGGAGGACAAAACGGACACAGGAACTCAGGCAGAACAGGACAATATGGGAAACAACGGAGAACTGGAAGTCTAAACATAACTAAACAATAACTAAAAGAAGACATCAAAAAATACAACCTGCAAACCCATAATAAAACTATGGCAAAAAAAAACCCTAAGAAACACAACTAGAGAAAGTAAAACAACAGAGGACCATGACATTTAGACACGCTATTGCTGTAATTGCCTAAACCCATGTGATCAGTTCTTGCAACAGGCGCGGTTGCTTAAGTAAAAGTGTTTCCGTTTGCTTGGACAGACATATGTGGAGAAGGTTTTAACAAAACTGGTAGTGAATGTTTCTTTAGTGAAAATGAAAATGATGTATTTGTGTAGATGGTGCTATTTTACATTTGTTTCATCGGCCTATTGAGCACACACGCCTGCTTGCTCTAAAATATCTAGCTCTAGCATTTTGTAATTTATGTGCAAGTTCTATTGGCTGCTTTTCATGTCCAGTTGAGACCAACATGTTTGTCAAATGGACAGGTCCTTTCTCATCTACATCCTTTCCTTTTTCCATCATGTTGGAAAATTCTTTGGGTTTTTTTGTTCTTTGGAAATCTGGCATTCTCGTGGTCACAGTCTTTGTCTGCCATTCTTTCTAATCAGATTGCTACTGACCTGTTGTGACTCCCAGAGGAAAGTGTAGTTTGTAGTTTTGCAGTGATGGTCTTACCCTATTTTGTTTACTTTATACAAAATAATATAATACCCATCAGTGCTTTTAGATGCCAAATCCGCTTGCTTCATTCCCAACATACACACACACACACAACAGCTGCTTTAAAGCATGAGCAGCCTTCATAATGTTCTTTACCACCCACAGCTCTTCAGGTTAGTTATGCTGCTGCTTTGTGGTAAATCTGCATTTGCTGGTTTTCATCAGTCTGAAAATTAAAATCAACATGTTTGAATAGAGCCCTGCTGGCCAGTGATGTACTGGAGTGGCACATGACAGTTTTTCCATTCAGAGCTCTTATTATAATTGGACCCATCATACTCTATTGTGTCCTGTGAGTCACTCTCAGCATTCTGTGCTGGTTATTTTTCACCATTAACCTTTAAAGGTACTTCCATTCTAATGAGCCACTAAAGATTAGTTTAAAGGTACATTTTCAACAAGAACCTCTTCATTATTTCAACACAGTCTGTGGTGTAATGTGGACTTTTTTATAAGCTAAAAATTTACTGTTTGATCTTTGATATCGCTCAGTAATCCACTCCTATCAGGACTTAATGGTGAAAATATGGATCTGGTGTTTTTATAGGCACTGGCCCAGAAGGCTCGAGATGGGAAACTGCTTCCTGAGGAATACCAGGGAGGCTCATTTAGGTAAAGTCATAGGCAATATTTTTACCAGATTTTCCTTTTTATTTTTAGTATTACTCTCTGTTACTCTTAATTTAATGACCTTTTTTTTTTTTTATGTGGTCCTGTGACCTCTTAATACTATCTCTCAATGTTCCTTGAACTCTCAGTAATAAGATGGCCATCAAACATTTCCTGTTTTATGATTAAAATCTGGTTTCACAGAGTGCGGAGAGATTATGCATATTCTACATTAATTTGTGAGCCTGAACTGAATGTGTTCTTGGCCGACAAGGACCATCAGTTACTGTGCCATCAATTGCAAAAGTGTGAAAAGGGGAGCTTTTTTAACTCATTAGAATTAATGGTGTCATTTAGCCACAAATGGGGTTTCTGTGTCAGACAGAAGCAATGAATTCCTGTGGAGATGCCACCTTCTTTGTCCTCCTGAGGTTAATACATACCCTTTATCTAGTCGTTTTTCTATTTCCCTGAGCTAGAGCTCCCATTAATGCAAACATCAAAAAGCCCTCAGGTCAGTTTTGTTTAACGTGCACAATATTTAGGGGGAGTTCTCAGCTGGTCTCTTTGCCCTCCTATTTACATCTATTCAGTAAAAATGCTAACGTCTTTTTTTGTAATGTAAATTGCTTAGTTTTATAGCCACTATTAATGTCTGCTTGGTTAGTTTTTATATATTGTCTTGACCACTGATGTAATATGTGTGCTATCTTTTCTCTCTTTTCATCCCATCTCTTCCTTCCGTCCTTTCTATGGCAGTATATCTAACCTAGGGATGTTCGGAATCAGTGGCTTCAGTGCCGTGATCAACCCTCCTCAGGCCTGCATCCTTGCTGTTGGGACCTCCAGGCCTGAGCTACAACTCTGTGAGGATGATCAGACCTTGCACACCAAGCAGCTGATGACAGTTACGTTGTCAAGTGACGGGCGACTAGTGGACGATGAATTGGCATCACGGTTTCTCGATAAATTCCGTGCCAACCTAGAACAACCACAACGCATGGCCCTGGCCTGAAAAACCAAGAGAGACAGCTTTATAAAAATGACTTTAAAAGAAAGATAGAAGCACTTACATGACAACGCCTGGCTCATGTTTTCATAGGTAGAGAGCTCTTAAATAGTTGGTTTCCATTCATGCCTAAATTAAGGCTCATGGAGTATAAGTGTACATAATAGAAAATTTGGTTTTTGGAATACTTCTGACTGATAGTCACCAAGCTTTGTGATGGAGGAGTTAAGGGGACTTCAGCTACACTTCATGTACACAGCGCAGTGCTGTTGTGTACGTAAAGTGTTCAAGTTCTGTTTCTCAGTCAAGTGCTCTATGTCACTGTTGGTAAACATGCAACTAATGCTCCAAAAACTTCCTATGTACATTTGTCAAAGATATACATTACTGAACATCAGTGGCAATACAGTTCCATTAAGGTTAAACCCATATAAAAAGATGTGTTACAAAATTAATTAATTATTAATTGTTCCTCTCAATATGTTTTAACTTATTTAAAATCAACAACACTGGAGAAAAAAAAATCCTTCAAATCCAGCTGTATACAAATCACAGTTTGATTTTTAAGCATCTGCCAATAAAACACAATGTTCAATCTTGAGATGTTTGTGTGTCTCATTAAAACATATTTTCCACAATTTTCATGAGGCGGCAGAGCTACAAAGGGAATTGTGGAGGTGTGTGTTTTTCTTTAATTAGAATCCAAAGAGATTGCATAATAAACATATTAGAAAAAACAATTAGGATAATTTTCTGGGTTGAGTGTGCAGGTCAGACTCTGATGGCAGGTGTTTATCTTTGCTGTAAGCATGGACAGAACAGCTGTTTATAATATGCATCACCACCAGTGAGGTAAAGCATCTGTAAAAGCAGTTTCTAATATTGTCAAAAAAAAGTAAAGATTGTGGTTTAAAACATCCTCTCTAAGTTCGATTTCCATTTTACCCACTATGTACTGCAACAAGGCCAGCCTCAAAAATTGAACTACGGGAGCTGTTCTGGTCAAAACGTTACTTTGGGGTTGGTTGGCACAGCCCAGCTGTTTCATCCAGTATGCCCACTGTCCTGCTCGCCATTTGCAGACACGCACATGCACCTTTCACTAGTTACCAAGGCAATAAAAAGTGCACTCGAGGAGCAGACAAAAGCGGTAGCTGTTAACATTTCACGTTTCAACATGTGGCTAAAAACTGTTTACTCTGTCATGTCCTCATTGAGATTTCCTAATCATGTCAGCCAACGTTGTTTAGCCATTTGCACTTTTACATTATTGTTTTTTAATAGTTAAGTCATTTAGTTTTGGGTTGTTAGCACACTGATGTTATTTCAGCCTCAGTCTGACTCGAACCTCTCAATTAATATAAACATGGTTTTACTGTGTGAACTGCGCTCATGATTTCTCTGCTTTGAGTATTCGTCTCTATGCACAGCTTCTCCATATGTTGGGAAGAGATAATGTGCCTTAAGATATCATTTTATATCAAGTCAAATGCAACACAACAGATTCCATCAAACAGCACCAATGTGAATACAAATATTTGTATGGATCTTTAGTATAGATCATTTACAGCAAGTGCTGAGAGATGGTGATGCCCATGCAAGTGTTCTTATTTACTTTATCCAACATTCTAGCATCCCCATTTTATTAGTATTTAATTTCCTTCAGGCATAATAGTTACAATGAAATGGACTTTTATCGAGGGAATATGATTTATCTGTTCATTTGCGCATCAATGGTACAAAACTGAATGTCAAGATGGTAACATCTCATTGTCGTGTTAGGCCTTCCTGCTAAATAACAGATTGCGATCAGCCTGACGACTGCTGGAGCTGTTAAATAGAGCAGCTGAACAATCCCCTTCCAAATATCAGCTCTGCAAATGCAGCAAAACAGATTCTGACATTTCCTTGGCTTTCTTTTCACAGTCTGACATTTAGTCCTCTGATAGCCACCCGCCAATCTCTGCCCACCAATCTTGTTATATCTAACAGCTGGATATGGGAGCTGCACTGTCAGCAAGAATTAGGTGTGTTCCTGCCAAGGTTCTGATGAACTGTGTGCAGGCTCTTGAAGATAATGCAAGGGCTCGGGCCATACGTGTAGGTCAGGCCAGTGGACGCGCAGCATGGTGCAAAAATGATGGAGGCAGTTGCTATGGAGACCAAAGAGAACAAGTGTGTGCCTCTTGGATGTCCTTCAGACACTTGGTCCAAAAAATGTGTTTGGTCCCAAAAGCTGAAATGGCTGGATTCCACGTTCAAGGGTTTTCAGCTGCATATAATGAGGGAACAGATCTTGATTATCAACCAAGATGGGGTAAATGTGCCTTGCAGCCCCTTCAGTCTGTATCCCATCCTTTCCACAAGCCACCATCCAGTTCCTCCTAATGCTCCTTGCCTCAAACCTTGTAAACAGTCCTAAGGCTTTTCAAATGAAAAACAACTAAATCAAATGGATTTGGAGTAGATGTAGATTTCTGCATCCGCTAAGACAAAGCATCATTTTTGGAGGGATAAATCAAATTTTTAACCAGCAATCTATTTATAAAAGCAACCTTAAGGTTATTTCTTCTATAATCCACTATTTTAATTCCTTCTTTTTCCTGGTCTCTCGCACACACAGAGGGACACATACTGTACAGAATTTCGTTGTGCGAACAGGCTTTGTGAATAATCACCACAGTTGGCGAGAGGGTTGCTTTCATCCACATTATCTCACGCTCAAGTTTGTTCAGCCATTGTTGACAGGATTTCCTCTGGTCTCCCCATTTTCCCTTACTACCAGCACTTCTTTATTCAGTCATCTTTTAAATGGGGCGCATACTTCACTTGCAAAAGCCAGTTGTAGCACTACTACGTTTTACTTCCCCTTCCTCCTTTATGCCACATTTAGACCTTGATGTCATTTCTTTCGTAAGGGTTTGGTTGCTGTGAACTTAAAGCATCCTGTTTGTTTCTTCTGAAAGGAAACACGTGTAGAGTTCCCAGAAACCAAGTGATATCTGCAAACGTTTTGAGTGTGAGATTACTGAGACTTGTCATCATCCAAACTGAGAGGACAGGTGACACAGGACATTCCATTTGGCTTCACGGTATGCTGTGACACTCGCTGTCCAAACACACTCTCTGCTGTCCCAGCACCCAAACAGAAGCGAGGCCCTTGCTTTGTTGTTGTTGCAAAGCCCAGCCTTTTGAAGCAGCCCAGTCATGGTCCCATGATGCTGGGATCGCTCATTCAGCTCGACACTCTGCAGGGTGAGGCAGAGCTAGGCCAAAGATACACAACAAAGACACAATGCTAGCAACCTCTCTCACCTCCTCAGAGACCTCAGGCACAGACAGCTGCATAAATATGTAGCAGTAGGGAGCTATGATTATATAATATGCTTAGCAAACAGGAAGTGGTAAGACAAAAATTTATTAAATGAGGGCAATCAGTATATGTCAACATGATGTTAGGTGGATCAGGTTAAAACATAAACTTGCTATTTTTGTCACCAGCTGATACTTTATACAAATATTCATCAGTTACAAGGGAATAGAAAATAGAAATTGTGTCCAAAAACAGAAATATTGACAAATGAGACTGACAGGAATTAGACTGCAGGATGAGCTGGGTCTGTAAATAAACCTGTGTATAAACCTTATAATAAGTTGGTGGTTATTTAACAGAGTAACGTCTCACACACCTCACGGGAGAATCCCTGTGGTCATCACACTGTACAGCAAGTTGTAATCACGGTACCACCGATTTTACGTCACTCATATTCACCCCATCTTAAGACCATGAATGGTGGCGTTTATCTCACTACTCTGTATTGTACTTATTTGGACATCTTGCAATGTCTTTTAGCTCAAATTCTAGTAACGGCTCTGGATGAGAGGAAAAAGGCACGTTACCTAAAAGGAATGCTGAGGAGTTGCCAATAGGCAGCCATTACCACAAGGATTCCCAAACACAGTGACAGCCTATGAGTGTGTTCTCATATTATAAACATCATGGAATTTATTTTTTTTTTATCCTAAAAAGTGACTCAGCTGTCTGATGTTTAATTTAGAGTTTACTCATGTAGAGTCTAGCATTCACCTCCAGTGTTCCTTTGTGTTCTTTTCATTTTGCTGCTGTACACCAGCAATATCCACATGATAGCCCTTGAAAGTCATCTGTTATCTTTTATTTTTCAAACCATCACTGAGGCCTGTGTGGCTACAAAATGTGTTTATCTATCTAAACCACAGTTGAATGAGAAATGTGACCCACATAGTCATTAGGCCATTTTCATGTTCACATAAGCTCATAAAGACGACGGGTTCAACTAGGGTGAGCAGGTTTATTTTACTTGTATAAACTGACAGTGATTGAGAGCTTGGTGCATTCCATCGTGCTAGCGTGTTGACCAAGTTAGCCTCTTTTTGATTCAGTGTAGCTTATGTGGGACTGCGTGTATGTGCAGCTGTTTAAAAGAGGCTTCATCAGTCTCAGCAAATGTTACTCACTGACCTAACCATTCATTAAGGAGTGGATCATCTTTGTACTTCTTTGAGTCAATGTTGTTTCTCATGAGAAACTGGGGCAGACATTGTTGTCTGAAGGAAACATACAAGACAGCTCCAGACAATCATTTTGTCTTCAGAGGCTTTTTGTCTTTGTTTCTCCTGTTTCTTTATTTTTCTTTATATATATATATATATATATGGATGGGATTCCACCATCACTATTTTTTCTTTAAAATTTGGGTGTTATTGTTTTATTTTAAAGTCAACATAGTCCACTTCCAGTAAAACTATATAACAATATGTACTAAGGCAGGGAATGCTTCAGCTGTGTGGCACTAATAACAGACAGATTAAATGTGATGCATTTGAGGGGGAGAAGAAAAAAAAAGTTGAAGTAAAGAGGTTTTAATGGTTTTCAGTGTTGCCAGCATGTTTCAGCATGTGTTCTGTTTTGTAGGATAAACTATAGTGTCACTATGGCAACAGAAAAACAGGAAGCAAGCTATATTTTTACTGTAGGAAGTGTGAATAACTGATGCCTTGGTTACGTTTGTTTATTGTTTTTTTCCACAGGTGAAAAAAAAATGAACAGAAAAAACAATTACTACTATTTTAAAAAATTATTACATGGCATTGGTTCAAAGCACAGGGTGATAGATAATGTTGCAGTCCATTATAATAATATTGATCTCTATTGTATCTTTACTTTCCTACCTCTGTCTCCTTTTTCACTTTAACTAGGGGACAATTCCACATGGAGATCCCCCTGTTACTCACACATGAGGCTGTTTTTTTTTGGCATGTCAGCCAACTATTAGGAATCATTTTAGTAATCACTTAACTTTTTAGTTTAAGTTTTTAGTGCTATTACCAAGGCAATTTGTCAAATATACTTTATATGTTTTTAGAATTCAATACTTGCAACAATAATTCACAGGTGCCTACAATGGACTGTGTGTTTTGTACAGTGATGGCATACTGAGCATTAGTTGGGACATGTTGGAATGATGTGTAACCATTTTACCAAAGACTCTGTGCTGCTGTGCCAAACCTTTTCCTCACATGAACTTCTAGCAAAGCCTTTTGACACTCAACCTTGGTAACTGACGTTTCCTGTGTTATGCCTCTGAAGCATGTTACAAGTTTCACATTGAAAAGCACATGCAAAGGAGTCTGCAAGTCGCCTGTGTGCCGAATTGTAATTTACATGAGCTGAAAATGCTGAGATGTAAAATGTAAAAGCTTGAGTGTCATGCAGTAATATCTGTGTTTATCTGAAGGGCCAGGTCACTTATTACTGTATCTGAGCGCTGTTTCCATGACTACAGAGTCACTGGCCACGCTGAGCCATTAGACATATTTTATGGTTGATAGGGAACTCATAGGGCAGCCACTCATGCTTTCCCACAGCACTGTTTACTTCAGATATTGTACAATCCCATGCAAAAACCACAAGACATGTTGTCACTGGGGAGATTCCGTTAACCTGAGATGGGCAAAAGACAAAATCGAGATGGGTTCCTCGTGTTGGTAGTGAAACCTCTGGTTGTTGAGTTATCTGAGACAGCATTAGGCATTGTTATGCATTAACAGACACCATTGCAAGAAAAGTAACCGCCATTGCGTGTACATCATGCAGATTTTTAATAAAGTTGAGTTTTGTTTTTGTTTTGTTTTTTACCTTTTGTTGTCTCTTAAGCACATGTCTGTATGTTTGCAATATTCAAGGCAGATAAAAACAGATGTCAGACACACACACACGCACAAAGATGCAATAAGATGTTGAAGTTGATGATGAGGTGTGTCTGTGAAATGGATGTGACCTCTTTCAATTGGTCACGCAGGCAAAAATACACATAGACAGAGAATGCCCGAGAGCGCAAGGGAGCACAAGGAAGACAAAAAAAAAAAAAAAAAAGGAAGAGAAGGGGG
>VUQJ01044857.1:38588-48977 GCA_015108635.1 Andinoacara biseriatus | reverse complement strand
CTAAGATTTGCGGTGAAGATGGCATGGTGGACCCAAACTGCTTTGTCATCGCACAGATGGTAGTCTTCACTATCTTGGAGCAACAGTGAGTTTCTGTCCATTCATTTCCGAGAGCAGTTAATGCTCTCAGCATGTTTTGACGTTAAGATTAAAGCCCCTCCTGTGGCCCGTGTCATTTCACCACCCTGACTTCCACTGTGCTGCTGCATTCACCTCCCACCTGCTCTCTGATTTCCAGGCACTTTAGTGAATTCCTGTGGAGCCATCATTTCTGTAAATACCAGATTGAAGTGTTGACTAGTGGCTCTGTGTTCTTGGCTGACATCTTGTTCTGTGAGTCAGCTCTCTTCTACTTCTCTGAGGTAAGTGGAACTACTGGATCCTCAAACATTAATTTATTTGTAGCTGCTCATTACGCATTTCACACCGTTATAGTTAGAAAAAACATTTTTTTCCTGTCCATACACTCAGTATGTGTCACCTCTTGGCTTGTTCGACAGAGGCAGAAAACTGGAAACTGCAAACACAAAAAAAACTGGACACTCCTGTTAAAGTGTCACTGATGTGATACGAAATATTCAGAATAAACATCCAGAAGTAGATTTCCTGTCAGTCAACACATACACAATGGCTTTAACTGGCATTTTCTATCTTCTGTATCTTCCTTCTGACAGTACATGGAAAAGGAAGAAGCAATGAATGTACTGCAGTTCTGGTTGGCAGCAGACAACTTCCAGAACCAGCTAGCAGCTAAAAAGGGCCAATATGACGGCCAGGAGGCTCAAAATGATGCCATGATCCTCTATGACAAGTAGGTCCTCTCTCTGTTCTAAAAAGTTATTGTGCTCCAAAAACAGCCCGTTTCTTTTGTTAAATGTGTGGAGTTTGACTTTATTGTTGGAAGGTGCTGTTAAAATTTCTGTTACGTCATTCATTTCGATCCAGATTTCACTTACTCTATCAAGCTCTCAGTCAGGTTACTCAACAAATGTGAGTTTTAAGAGGAGTTTGTGCTCCACAAAGCTGTGTTTGATTGAAGACCTTCATTACTGGTTTAATAAATTGGGGTGGTTTCATCTTAGGTGACATCATTTTTAAGCTGTTACAATAAGGAGCTGCAGCAGTGAGTGGCTGTACACTGTCAAGTTGATGGAGGATTAAACTGTTCTGGTGTGAAAAACTTTCTATTTGATGAGGTGCACTCATGCCTGTGGCTGACAAGTGTGGAGTGCATATTAACCTGAGGTTGCAGACCTAAACTTAAGTTGAATGGATATTTTTTTTGAGGATTTGTCTGTCAGCAATGAAGAAATCCTGTTTTATTTTATTTGTTGTTATTCATTGAAGGCTTTCTGCCAGACTCACAGTTTGGTAAACTGTGCAGTTTGTTTAAGCTTGTTGAAGAAGAAAGGTAAAAGGTCAATTGCTCATCTATAGTGATAGGATGGTAGTTGAATCTTTGTTCTTTCGTCCTCTGATCTTCAACTTTATTATATTTGCTGGAAGCTATTATTTTTGTATTTATTTTTGGTCAGAAATGTCACAATTTTGCACACTAAATAGTTTACAGTGCCAAAATAAATATTTTTCCCTTTATAGCTTACGATTTAAAAGTCTTGTGGTTTCATCTTATTGTTCAGTTTTGATTAAAAATCTAAAAATCGGCGCCCTTGTCTGAAGCCCTTTGCTATCCCTCTTCAGGTATTTCTCACTCCAGGCCACCAACCCTCTGGGCTTCGGCGACTCTGTGCGGATGGAGATAGAGTCAAATATCTGCAGAGAGGGAGGGCCTCTTCCCGACTGTTTCACCACTCCACTCAGACAGGCTTGGACAACTATGGAGAAGGTCAGATCCTCTGATAGAAAAACACACCAAGGTCTCAGTTTTTAATAGAGGTTTATGCCTAAGGATAAAGTGACGATGAGAAAATGAAACACTAGAAGAGAGGCATGCGAAGGGCTTATTTAATTAGGTTTGTGAATTGAATAGGATCCTCCATAAAGGTTTTTTTTTTGTTGCAAGTCACTGACAAATTGTCCCATTACACCACTGATAAATGCTCCTGGCTTTGGTTAATGAAAGGAACGCTGAAACTGTTGTTGGAACATAAAGGTCAGAAAGGAACCTCTGTAACTTGTGCCCAGAAATATATCAGGAAGCTCATTAATTTCTCACAGAGTTCACCCTGCTTTGCATTTGTTCAGGTCTACATGCCGGGTTTCCTGTCCAGCAACCTTTACTACAAATACCTGAGTGACCTCATCAATTCAGTACGGGCAGATGAGTTTGTGAATGTCAGCACTCCAGGTCAGGGCGGACCGGCGGACAACGACCGCTCGAGTTCAAATGCCAGCGAGGCTTCTCAGACTCAGGTGACCCACAACTTCAGCCCCTGCAGGAATGTCTGCTGACATTTAGGCCTGTCCCGCCTCATTACACGGATAATAAAGATATTTTTGTTAATGCCAGATTGTCACGATCATTCCTGTCATTTAGTTTTGTTCACAGACAAAAACAAACTATGTAGCCAAAATTGTAATGCCAAGTAACACTTTACATAAGCGCTACCTTGAGTGCTGCTAAAAATTCAGTTCATGGTCTGTTCACTGCAGCACGGTGCCAGAAAGGCAGCGATCAAAATCCTCAAAAACTTTGACGAGGCGATCACCGTGGACGTTGCCAACCTGGACCCTGAGGCCTTGTACCAGCGGCCGTATGCTGGGTGAGTGTTTGTGCCTTTGTAATCAGTGACTGAAAATTATGTTTTCATAGATTAACAGTTACCTAATTTGTGCTTTGGTATTTCCCTTGCTGTTACCTACATGTTTCTCTCCTTTTATGTCCCTTTGATCGCTGCATGGATTTAGTGCTTGTACTTGTTTTGTTTTTATTGACTCCCTCGTTGGGTTTTATGAGCATGCTTTGAAAAATCTCCTGCAAAAATAAATTAAGAGAATGATCTTATTCAAAGAGAGAGGTTGAGTCTGTGAGATCTGCTTCTGTCCCCTCACTGGAATTACAGTTGTTGAAGGGACATACACATCAATGCCAGTTGCCACTGGAATGTTTAGTGCGTGTGTGCGTCTGTCTGTGTGTGTGTGTGTGTGCGTGCGTGCGTGCCTGAGGCTAGGTTTTGTCCCATTTGCTCATTTCCTCGTCCTCCGTCTTCTCAGAAAGATGACGTTTGGGAAAGTGAATGAGCTGGGCCAGTTTATCAGGGAGGCAGAGCCAGAGCCGGATGTGAAGAAATCCAAAGGTATGAAACGGTCACGCTTCTCTCACTCTAAACTCTGTCATATTTTATCTTATTTCTCCTTGCCACGAAAATCATCTGTCCTCATGAACATAAACCTCATCTTCTCCCTAAAGCTCATAGTCTTCATAGATTTAAAAAAAAACAAAAAAAAAACAGGCTTATCTACTTTCTCGGTCCAGCAGCATAAAAATCTTGTCTGCCACAGCGCCCTCTGTGGGACAAGAACAGAATATGAAATATTTCCTTAAACTTAAGTTTCAACTGATTAAATATTATTCACCTGTTAATGAAGGCACTGGATATTTACATGAAGAAATTACTAGAAGACTATTAAGAAAGTAAGATTAGCCTTCAGCTTTTCACCATGTTAATAATTTATGTTTAGCAATGAAGTCCCCTTTCTTTAGCAGCTTGCTCTCTCTCCTCTCACTTAGGTTCCATGTTTTCTCAAGCCATGAAGAAATGGGTCCAAGGCACCTCGGATGAGGTGAGATTGCACTATGTTGAGTTATCATGAATGATTAAATAGCTTTAAGCCCTTAGTGGCCCTCTCTCAGTGGCTTGTATGAAAATTTACATGATTTCAGTCCATTAAGGAATATAAATAGACTATATTGTTTGCACTGTGACCAAAGGCCCAAGAGGAGATGGCATGGCAGATTGCCAAGATGATTGTGAACGACGTTGTCCACCAATCTAACCACGACAGCCCCGGCAAAGCCACAAAGGTACACAACCTCACTCAGTAATCTCATTCCTGGGTGCATGTGGGATGACTGCAGAGTCTCTTAAGTGTCTTCTTTTGTATGTCTGCAGTTATGACCCCACTGAGGAACCAAAGGACTGTCACTCCCTGCAGATTCTGGCCAAGCCAGTGATAAACTGTACACAGAGTTCACACTGCAATGAACTGCATTACTCTGAGAAAGAACAAGGCATTTTATCACCTCCCCAATCACCGTGTGTGTGTGTGCGCGTGTGTGTGTGTAGCTGAGAGCTTTGATGAGTGACTGTTCACGCTTGAGCTAATAGAAAACTTGAAGTACATCATTGTTCCACTCTTCCAACTCCATAACACTATAAAGGTACACGTGTTGTCGCCAAAAATAAAGCAAAGTGCTTGCATCAGACTGGAGGAAGCGCTCTCTCCCCCCAAGGAAGGAAACTTTTGCCATGACACCAGAAGATGCTGCAGCATGGCGGTCAAGACTCACTGCTTTGTCTTATCTCAGACCCATGGAGGATGCAACAATGGCAACATATTGTTCACTACGTGATGACGCACCTCCCCACGCCTTTTATAACCATTCCTTGTTTTTACATGAACTTCTCTCATCGTCAGCTGCTTAAGGCTTATTGGTTTGGAGCGATGCACAGTTTTTGCATACGCTTCCCTCTGTCTGCCTGGAGTGGTATCGTCAGCTGTTCACTGATGTTAGCTGCCCTAGCTTTATTTGTTTGGTACTGTAAAACATCTGGAAATGTTACAGTGACGGAGAGTGTATTCAGTTCTTGGACTTGTGGACCTTCTGTATAAATATCCTGGCACCTTTACAGAGCATAGAAGAAATACTCCCAATTGTGTTGGAAAACTGCAAACTCCTTGTCCTAAATGTTCTATGTATAAATATCTATTTAGATTCTGGTTTACCCCATATATTAATGTTAGTTTTTTATGGTGATTGCTGTTTTTTTGTTTTGTTTTGTTTTTTTAAATTTGTCACTGAAACAAACTTCAGTGATGAGCGGACTGCTTAACTGGAAGGTAAAATAAATGATTTTTTTTTAAAGTTTATTTTGAGCCTTACCAAGATGTGGATAAGAACCAGAACAGACTCTTGGTACTATGTACCACTAATGACATTGTATGTGTACTTAATCTATAATATATTTAAATTGTGTTTGATTTAAATACATATATTATGAAACTTTGTCCTCTATTTTTTTTCACCCTTGACATAATTTAGCTTTTTTTATTTGAGCTTTTTTTGTTGTTGTTATAATTTCAGTTCAAAATGGGCTTTTCTTAAAATTAAAACATATGTTTACAGGCGGACTGCTTTCTACTATATTAATGTTAAAATGTGGGTAAAGAGAGCCAATCCCTGCGCCAGCACAAACAGCAATGCAGTGGACAGTTATCATCTCTGACCATTTGGGGGCAATGTTGAACATGCTGTTGTTTTGGGGGTAAAACTGGAACAAGAGGAAGGAGGCATTCAGATTTTTGTGATGATGGGTCCAGGAAAATCCAGCAATTGTAAAATGTGGTTTAAGGGACTTAAAATAAGTCTTCTTAGTGCTGCATTTCATATCGTTAATTCATTTTTGTGGTGGGTATTATTTGTGGGTAATTGGATACAATTGTGTATATTTTCTGTAAGATAAAAGTCACCCTAAAAAGCTAACCACACCATGTTGCTTGGTGGAAATACACTTAACAGGTTCTTTGTGGCCTGTCTGCAGCAGGGTCTGCAGGCTGTTTAAAAAGGTCTTGTGGAGTGAATACTTGCACGTGTAGAGGCAACGCCCACCTCAAATACACAAAACCCCTTCCCGTCCTCAGCTCTGATTGCCAGTGAGGTTGTTATGGTAACCGTCCTGTTACCTTGCGTCAATAAAGAGGCAACTACAATAATCACCTTTACTGTATACAGACTATATAAATGCTCAGGATCCGTTTGGGAGAAATGAATGAAATGAAATGTAATTTAGACCGAAAATGTTTAATCCACTGTTTGTTACAATGTTGCGGCGATGCACATAAAATCCATCGACAAAGTACAAGGTGCATTTATTCAGACACCTGCAGACGGACAGCTTGTTGGCAAGTTAGAGACAACGTGCAATACATCGGAAATTAAGGGGTCTCCCTTCAAAATAAACTCGCGATCAGTTTGAACCTTGGCATCATTCAGTGTTGTGTTCCTGAAATTAACAAAGATATATGCAAAAACCTGTTGAATGCTTGCACTTCATCATTCCATAACAGCTATGGAAAATGCATCATATGACACACGGTGAGGCCGTAGACGAGGGTGGCTGTATTTCGAGCAATATATGCAGCCTAAGGCGACAATTATATTGTAATAATGAAATGTAAATTGACGTTTTGTGCCCTTCTATAAAGTTACAAAATGCACATGAATAAATAGTAAAACTGCACATATTCACATTTAAGCCTTGTTCAAATTTCCCAACTATAGCGTACCTTGATGGCATCCTTCGGGTTATTTTGTCTATATTCAACAGGCTCTTTGAAAGAAGACATTCACCACAGTGGCTAAGCTGACATTTATGTCTTGACATTTTGTAGCACCCCTTTAGTTTAAACTATTTTCAATTATTAATCGTTTTACATGAAAAAACAATATGTGGGGCTGTCTGAAACTTAGCCGCGCCTTTTCGACCCGGACTTTACTTTGAAAATCATAACAGGAAGTGTTCTTTTTAACCAGCGTTAGCTCTACGATTGCCCACGCGCGCTCGTTCGGTAAGGTAAAAGTCCGGAGCTTCCCGTGTTCAGGCACAGCAAGTAGGCTGGGAGTACCGGAGGAGAGCGGCGGCTCCAGGACACGTGTGGCCTCTGAGTTGCTGCACTCCTCCACCTGCACTGCTATGAAAGCGGCGCATCCAGTTTTGGGTGTGACAAACATCTCTAGTGTCAGATTTGGGCTTGGTACCACCAGCTTAAGTGTGCGCGCGGATGACTTGACTTTATTGTATAACCATCATTCATCACAATTTTCTTAGTGTTTTTTTTTTCTTCCCAGGCCAGATGTTCTGGGGAGTCTCTCAGCTGCTGCTGCGGATGCCCAGTGACTGTAATTATTTTTCAGTTTTAGTTTTTGCTGATGTAGTGCTGGTCAGGAGGCTGAGGCTGAAGTTGAAGTGCCGCTCTTGAAGGCGTGAGCTCCAAATGCATTCGCTCCTGGGCCGGGAGAAGAAAGAAGAAGAAGCGGGGTTTGGGACTGATCTGACTCTTTCTCCGGGCTTTCTGCCCCAAGCTGCTACCATGTTCAGCTGTGTGGGCTGCTTCTGGGTGCTCCTGTCCTCCGTTCTGGTCGCCGTCTGCAGTTTCAGCTTCATATCCCCTGCCTGGATTGTTAAGGATCAGCTGAGGAGCAACCACCACCACCAACACAACAATAAGGACTCCGTGAGCTTCGGCTTGCTGTGGCACTGCTCGGAGTCTCTGGATCACATGTACCGATGCTACACCTTTGGGGGACTGGGCAAATTTGCAGAAATCCCCTCCAGCTCCTGGCAGGTAGTTACCTATACACACCCATGACCGTCACATGTGAATGGATGAGAGCATGTGGGGCATCAAGCAGGTAGGGCAAGATATGGCACTGAATGGCTAGAAGCAGCCAAAAATAAAGACATTTCAGCAAAAACATCCTGACCTATTATAAAACAGCAAAGCAAAAGGATTCATTAAAACTGCTTTTGATTTCAGACATTTAACCAGACGAGTATTTGAATCAAAAATTGGTTTTGCAGAAAGTAGTTTTGTTAGAATATACTGGTTTACACTCCTTGTAATATATTATTTCCTGCTTTCATAAAAGTTCACTTCTTTTTAAAATTTTTTGTCAAATGGCCTCACTGCATAGAGACTCCACACAGCACATGTGCAATCATAAACTAGATAACACTATAAGACTAAGATGATCCCGACTCAATCCTCACAGCAGCAACAAATAAATAAATAGATCACATTTGGGGTGATGCTGTGCTTTTCAGTCAAAAGGAGGAGGGTGCATCCTACAGAGCAGCATCTGCAGCGCAGCACGCCAGACACACATCAAAGCTGTGAAAGTGGCACCAGGTTGGCAGGCTGCTCACTCATCAGGGCTCCCCACTAGCAGGAATTTCAATTTTGTCTCACTTCATGAAATTGAACCTGATGTAGCAAATGTGAAAGTGGACCACAGGTATATGCTAATGCTATGCAACTATATACAACATTAATAACATTCCTGCAAACCTAACAAGCCTACTTTATGATACTTCACAATGCACACCCAGTACATGAGCATTTTCAGTTCTGGATATACTCAGTTTAGTACACACACTTTACTGCACAACATGCCCACTTTACTTGACACATAGCTAGTTTACCACAAGTAATCCATTGTACTGCATGACACACCCACTTTAACACACACACACGCACACACACACTCTCACAATTTACTACACACACACATCCAGTTAAATAAACAGATATCCACTTTACTTTATGATAAATACACTTTGCCACACACACCCACTTTACTGCAAAATATATCCATTTACTAAATACACACACACATATACACTTTACTGCAAGAAATCCACTTTACTGCATGACACACACACTCTACTGTATGACACAGCTACTTTATTACACACACACATCCAATTTAATGCACAAACATCCACTTTACTGCATGACACACCCACTTTACCATATGACAGATACACTTTATATCCACTTTACTACACACACACCCACTTTACAGCACAGCTCTTTGAAGGGGGTTAAATCTTATGGCTTTGTTCCTTCAAAAGAACGTGTTATTGTCTTTTTGGCTGTATTGCAACAGTGGATCCAGGCTTAATCAGGAAGGGCTTTCCCTATCTGACTGTCTGAGTGATGAAGTTACATCATTGGGCAGCTGAATGTTAAGCTTTGTCCACTTATCAAACCATTTGCTTGTTGACCATCACTTTGACTGTTGGTTGCTAGTGGACATCCAGTTGTCTAGTACAGTCTCGTCCTTTCCTTTGTACACTCTCCTGTAGAGTTTCCCCACTGGCCATGGCGCTTTCAGAATAACTCAAAGCAGTAGGTCTCTACCAATAGCACAGGTGAAGCATTTAGTACTTACATCTGTAAACTGAAGTTATAGGAAATACTGCACATGAACATCTGTCACATTCTTCACCATCCACTGCCACAAGAATATATTCAGCCTGTGGGAAACACTACAGTGTATTTTGGGCACAACAATTAAAAGAACTGCTCTCAAGTACCACTTCAGTGGTGTCAAAGTGCCAAACGGCTTGTACGTGAACATTACTGCTTGTAAACTGGAACTGAACTAGAACTGAGAGGTAACAGGCTAATTTGCATACGTGTGTGGTGATGCCACTTAGCTTACTGGGGGAATGAGCGTCGTTAAATAAAATGTATATGCTTGCTATAACAGAAACAATCAGTCTGTTAGTGTTCTTGTATCTGAGATGCAAGTTGTGGTATAATATCAGTACTTTTCGCAGGAATGCAGTTTGTACCCCTCACCTCCCCCTCAGCCTTGTAGCCTCCCACTGAAATCTACAGTACACCAGCCACCTCTGGAGTTATGGTTTATTTATGAAGGAGAATTAGCATTTGAAAGGGAGATATTAATAAATGCTGCCTGTGTGATTCTAGTTCAAGCATCTGCAAAGGAGTAGAAAGTAATGTCTTGGTTTCTTTTCATGGGGAAGAGCAGGTGTTAAAACTGCAAAGACTAGAATGATTGGGTTAATAAAGAGGCAGCTACACTGATTGGGATCTCTCTGTGTATGTTTCATTTCGTTTACACTGAGACATTAAGTGCTGCACATCCCTAGATGAATTAAAGTGCGGTAAACTGCATTTAAGGCTTGTTTGGCTAAAATCAGCAGCAATTTAGCCAGTTAGCCAGTTGTCACTGTGTTAATTAGTGTCCTCCCACTTATGAGCTCTTCCTCAAGTACATTAGTGAGTTCGAGGCTGATGGAGCTTCTTTGCTGCGCCGAAGTACATGTGTTATTGTGGTGGTGAACCTGAGCGTGTGATATGCTCCCACAGCCTTTAATAAAGGTGAAGGGGCCATTAAGTTTTCATCAGAGCCACTTTATTACTCCACCACTCCTCACTGACGAGTGCATCGTTTTCCCGATGCCTTTCATTTGCAGCTTGTCAACAGCAGAATGTGCTTAGGGTACCAACACTGTGCACAGGTGCGACAGGCCACTCACCCACATGCTATTTGCACCACTCTTCAGTAGAAGCCAACTATCACTGTACACTGAGCACTGTTACTTCCATCAGAGTGGAAGACTGCACTCTTGGCTTGCTCTGGAAAGTCAGGCTGAGCCCTGCGGATGCTGTGAG
>VUQJ01044857.1:6309-19988 GCA_015108635.1 Andinoacara biseriatus | reverse complement strand
TCTGTGTGTCTGTCTGTGTGTCTGTGTCTGTCTCTGTGTCTGTGTGTGTGTGTGTGTGTGTCTGTGTCTGTCTCTGTGTGTCTGTGTGTGTGTGTGTGTGTGTGTGTGTGTGTGTGTGTGTGTGTGTGTGTGTGTGTGTGTGTGTGTGTGTCTGTGTGTGTGTGTGTGTGTGTGTGTGTGTGTGTGTGTGTGTGTGTGTGTGTGTGTCAGAAGAATCAGCACCACATTAAAGCATTGCTTTGCAGCAGGGAGCGCGAAAACTACTTATGATGAAGATGAGGGACTTTTTTTGTGCCACTGAATGGCAAAAATAAGAGAACTCATTATTAACAGTTACAAACATGTTAAATACTCAGATAGAAAAACAATGTAGCAGCTAGTATACTCTGTGTACTCTTTGTGTGACAGACGGAACTGAAGGGGGAAAACAGCCTCAGTATGTCCGTGAGATTAATGCAGAAACTTGGCTTTTTCAGACAACACAAAAAATGTGCTGAAACTCAGTAATCTACCCCCTGGAGCACAGATTTTGAATTATTTATCTGTTACATTTTTTGAACGATTAATTTTCATTTTGAAAATTGTTTTGTAAAGTTGCACTGGGGTATGCTATCATAAAAGTTTGAAGAGCTGAGTTGTGGTTAGTAAAGAACCTGGTAACAAAAACATGCAAGAGTGTATCAGAGTTAAAGCCTTCAAATATGGCTCCAAATACTTTGAGTTTTTCTTAAGAAACTGCATTTCTCCACCCAAAGGTGTCATTGCACTTGATGCATCTTCTTGATCATGTTGTGCAATGAAAGAATGTGCATGAAAAGACTCTCTGACATGTGTCTGTGTATCAGACAACACACTGCAGAGGACATGAAGCTGGAGCAGTGGAGGGATTTTCCATTTAAACTACTGAGAGCACACAGACATTAGAAAAGATGTGTTGCTGCTGGTCGGCCTTTGTGACCTTGTGAAGGAACGAAGGCACGGGTGAGGTTTTTTTCCTGGAAACTATGCTGGGATACAGAACAGGAGAAACAAATGTCAAAGTACAGAAAATCTATCAAGTTTGGACGCTAACATGTCTTTTTGTGTGAGGGAAAAACACATCTCTCTGAGAATGGATTCTCTCATGTTTCTGAAGAGTGAATTACGGGGTGGCTGACTTCTGGAGAGACAGTAAACACACACGCACAAAAAAACAATTTAAACCCTTTTCCTGCTACTGCTAAGATTGAAGGTTTCATTATTGTTTGTCCTATAATGCACTACAGTTTACCAAGATTTTCTTTAGTTGACTAAAGCTCAAAGTAATAGAGCGTGGTTTTTAACCAAGCTGGTGTTCCCAGTTTGTGCCTCTTCCTTATTAGCATTACATTTGAGTCACACTGGCGGCCACTGATTTCTTGGGGAGTTTGAAAGGCCAGAGCCTCGACACCAAGAAAACAGCTTAAGGCTCACTGCAGTGTTGATCCTCAAAAACTCTTTTAAACCAACTGTATGACAAAATATTCTATCTGCCGCATGTTATTTGCAACTCTGCGGCGTTTTCTTGCACGGATTAGTCAGGCAGTTATCTTTGAGTATGTTGTAGCATCAGAAAAGAGTGAACCACCCCATCAGCTGCCAATTAATTCCTTGTAATCTAAACTAATTTCCGCCAACTTCACCTCAAGTGTCACTGTGACGTGCTTCATCAACTGTCTGAAACGAGCTGTTTTAGCTCCTCTCACTGTGAGGCTATCCTCACTGAAATCCAGCTTTGTTCTCACTGGCTGCCCCTTTCAAACAGAAGGTTTGGCATCATACAGAGCCAAGAGTAGAAAGAAACCATCTGAAACGGAGTGAGCATCCACCAGCGTAACAATACAAATATAGGGCAGAAAATAAGGAGGTCACCTTACATGCATCTTTCTACACATATCAGTGAATCCCAGAGGATGCTATTATCAGGTGAAATTTTCAGTTTGTCCATTTGTGCCATGTGCTAAAGAGCAAATATTCAAATGTAAAATGACCTGGATCTGTTTTTGCAGTTTTTATCCATCATTCCTGTGTCAGTAACTTGCATCTGCACTGTACTCAAAACATGTATCCATCTCATATTCTGCTAGTCATCCCTCTTTAACAACAAGTGGTTTTCTATGGCTGATAATATTTCGTACATTTTACAACACTGTGCTTCCGCCTCATAGCCTCACAATAGGAATTCCCCTCTGAACGTGCATGTTGTACTCTCTACGACTCTCTGTGTGTGTCCCAGTGAGTGTGAGTGTGTGTGTGTGAGGGTTCAAGAGGGAAAAGCATGCACTCCCATGTCCTCCTAAGTGCTCCTGAATGTCACATCCTATCTGCAGCCTGTCCCTGAGGCACAAATGGACACTCCATCCACTTGTCAGGTGATTAATCTCCGGCTCCTCTCTCTCCCTCGTCCCCTCTCCATCTCGCATTCACTCTGTACACACACCTTTGTCGGCCATTCACCGGACCACCACATACACACACACACATACTTATCCAAATAACACTCCCTCTCTTAGTCACTTCTCAGTGAAGATCAATGAGGGGACGGATGCATAATTCAGCACATTGCTTTAGAGGTGGGGGGGTGCTTTTCTGTATTAGTGCTCAGAATGGCAGGATAATCGTGGCTCCTCTGGAAGATGATAAAGTTACACGACAAGCACAGAGGACAGCACAGGTGAAAGGAAACAGTTTATGAAAAGAGGAGTGGACAGGTGAAATCTCAGCTGATTCCTTATCCGCGTGTCTGATAGCTGAAGCAGAAACACCTCTGGTGGTTTAGAAATGCCCTGGGAAGCTGTGTTACGGTGCTAATGGGACTCTCAAGGCAGAACATGTCAAGGCTGATGCTTTAGTGCGACTGCTAGGCTTTGCCGAATGCTGATTACTGACAGGAGGGCTGAGGCAAGCGCACAGAGGATGAGACAGTAGTTGAGTGTAGATGATATACCTGTACATGTTCACCACAGTATATACTAAAGCACACACATACACACACACAATAGAGCGCGCCGGCAATATGGTAAACTCGTCACGTCTGCTTATTGCTGGATCTGCAGTGCTCTCGCTTCACCTCTTGTCCTCCATAAAGGCGAGGCATTCGATTGTAAAGTGGAGGAGTTATTTCTGTCAAGGGCCGGCGCTGAGCATTAACTGTCTCCTCCGCCTGGCGCTTCTGAAGAGCAGAAACCCTCCATTTTCCACAGCCCCCACGCTGAAACATTTTGCCCTTCCATCCAGACTTGGAAAGGCAAAGTGCGTTTAATGAGACATGCCTTGCCATCTCCATCTTGTAACTCCCCATTGAGGAGACAATGAAATTTCATTGGCCCGTACAGTGTAATCCCCGACTTCCATAATGTAATTCGAAATCAAAGAGTCCCCTTCATGATGTTCCTTTATTACTCAAAGCAGCTGGATGGCATTTTTTTTTGTGTTGGAGGAAGTTATTGGTCTCTAACAGGCTCAGGATGTGGATCATTTATTGTGGGAAACCAATAAAGCTTCTTTATGATGGTTCCAGGTAGTCTTACATTTGTATCATTGCCTGTAGCCTTCAGTTTTATCAGCATTGTAACACTTGTATGGTTATATTAGAGGCTGCTCCGGGCCAGTTAGGAGTATTGCGGGATAGAATGGTGCTCGTGGGTTATTCTCTGTATTAATTATGATTGTCATGTAGAAGTTGTGCCTTCAGTGCTTCAGTGTACCTTAAGTCACAATATCCTGGGAGGATTCATTTCCAAAACAAGTTTTCAGAGTGCAGCAGAGTGGAAGACAAAGATTAAGACATGTCTGCTCATCTCATTTTGTACTCCGCTCAAAATATATATATATATATTTTCCCCTCATCACAATTTTCCACTCTTTCAACCCTCTGTATTTCTCTCTCCCAGCTGTTGCAGCGGCTCGACCAGTTACTCACACATAATTACAATCTATTTAGGAAGAATCAGTGAAAAGACCGGCACTCTTAGCAGCTCATTTTCTACTAAATTAACTAGTGCTCAGAACGGCTCAAGTACAATCCTCCTAAATATTTCTGCTTTGTCTCTAAGTAAAATAATAATTTTTTCCCCCCTATTAGAGCACGCATGAACACGGTGTTGGAATTTGATGAATTGGGACACCATTAATTGAAATGTTGGTTGTTTTCTGTAAAAACAGCCGTGCGGTGCTCTGATAGCCTTTATTAGTCTCTCGGGCTGTCTTTAAATGGCACACGGAAAATGTCATGTGTATAAATCTATTACTGCTTGCAAATAAATAAGCCAGTGAAAAATGGGGGAAATACACGAATGAGCTTGATTTCCAGCTCACGTATTTAGATTCAGATTCAAGACTTTACAACAGTCTTTTTTTTTTAATGATAATCATCATTATTGAACTTAATTCATCTCATTATGAGTTCATAACATGTCTTTTATTGTTTAGTAAAAGTGTACCTGATGCAGCTGAACATGGCTGTCGTCCCTCTTTCTGTCTGTACTTTCCTGTATGAGACATGATGTACCTCTCAGTGTTACAGTGAATTGAGAACAGCAGGGTGGGAGGTACGCTGCACATTTTGAGCTCATGGGGCTCGCCGAGATCAAGCAGTGGAGAGAAACGAGACATTCCTCTGCATACATGAATATCATTCTAGTTAGAGGGGAAGATGAACAAAGGACTCTGAAGTTAATGCCTTATCTGGATTTTTTAGTGCATCTTATCCATTCTTCTGCTGTTGACATGCAGGCATAAAATATGAACAAAAAAAACCAAACAACCATGGCAGCAAGTCCTAATCGGATGTAAGAAGCATCTACAGTATATTCAACATGTGTATCTTAACAGTCAGTCACATGACTGCTTATATGTCAAAGGGGTTGTTGGACTTGATCAGTCGTGATAATTATCGCAGAGCTTGGAAAAATCCATAAACTGTATATAAGGGGATAGATGTAGTCTTTCAAATGGCCAACAATAGGCAGCTACCCTGGTTGGAAAAAGTATTACACAAGCAAATTAATCTTTAATTTATTGTCATAGTAAGCACATGATGACGAAGCCTAAAAAGCTCAATTTGAGGTTTCAGAATGGGAATTCCCTAAACAATGGGTGAAGTCACTGTGGCTGCATCCATCTTTTTTAAACAGTCTGTGGGAAGTGAAGCTTCGACCCAATTGTTCATTTTTCTGGTGTGTAACTTCACTGGATTGTATCACTGACGCTGGCGTCGTAATGCTTGTTGCTGCAGCAGAGCAGCTGATTTTAGCAGCAGTCACACATGCCTAGAGACAGGTCAGTGACACACTGGCAACCTCCAGTTGCTAGGGAAAAATGTGTATTCCTTGAGTGGTTGGTGAGCGGATGCTGGAAGTTGCTGGGGGATATCAGTTGCAAAGAGGGGGCTGTGATTGCTTTGTCCACTAGCAGATCACCGTGGTTGCCCGTAGTTTGCATGGAAGGCACCGATTTATCGGCAAACACTCACCAGTGTGTGAGGGAGATACCAGGAGACGGCCGTTGCATTAGAAGAGCTGGATAGGGCTGGATAGGGCTGCAGAACCCAGTATCTGCTCCTTTGTGTGAGCAGAAACAAGAGGAGCACTGCCAGAGCCCTACAAAATGACCTGCAGCGGGCTACACACCCAAACTGCCAGAATCAGACTCCATGGAGGTGAAATGAAGGCCTGGTTTTCTTTACTGGGAGCTGTGCTCACTCTCCAGCATTGCACAGCTACAATATACTATGTAAAAAAGGTGTAATAAGGTAAAGTCACTAATGAGTTTTCTTTCCATGTAATTAAACTCTGTAAGATTAGGCTTTAAATGCTCCTTTTAAATAAAAATTATCTTTATTATATTTAATTATTATGTATCAGTACATACTTCTTTACCTGATGAACATGAAACATCGACATCAGTAACTTCAGGAGAAACAAGCTTATGTTTACAACAATTGTGTCCCAGCCACAACGGGTCATTCATCACCTTTTAGTGTCCTCTGCAAACAGCTTTGGAACTCATTACCATTGAGCTGCTTGAATCCTTCGTGTATTTAGTTCTTTCTTTCTTTTTTCTGTATCTGCAGCATTTTATTTAAATGCTCAATCCGCTGAGGGTGTTCTCTATATTTGCTTCTACTTTGCTCGTGCTGTGTGGAGCTCTCTGGGGAGCTGTGCACGACAAGTGAAGGCCTAAGTGTCCAGATGCTGCTCTGCTGGAGGACTGAGAAATTGTCACTGTGCTTAACAATGATGACATTAGACTTTAAATTAAATTTAATGAAACCTTTAATGTTTCTTAGAGTGATTTGCAATAAAATCACTTATCAGCCGAGAGAGTTCCTTTTCATTGCTTTATAGCTGTGTTCAATGTGCCCTTGAGCAAGGCACTTAGCCTACACTTCTTAAGGAGCTAAGTTATATGTAAATGTGTGCCAGTGCACTGTTTATGTATGCTGTCTATTTGTGAAGACCACACATGCTCAGTAGACCTGGACTAATAAAGGTCAAAAGAATAATGATCCTCATTGCCACCAACATTACAGCACTTCAGTATTTCCCTGCTCCCCTTTCTGCCTTTCTGCCAAACACCCAGAACAAGCTAATTAAATCTTCTGTCAGGCATGGAAATCACTCTGCTTTCATCCTCCCTCCATTCACGTCAGTCACATCAGGAACATGCATAATGACACGTGTTTTAGGGCTGTAATTCCCCCGTGAATGTTAGACATTTTCCTCTGATCGCCCCCGCCCGCATGCTAATCACTGATGTGGCGCTGTTTTCAGACTGCTGTCTGTGCGCCGCGCTTGTCGAAAACGGACACCTTTTAAAATGTGGATGGAGGAGAGTGTGCTGTGGCTTTATTGATGCTTGAGAGTCAGTTTAAGAGGCTATGCAGCTCAAACAGCACCACAAATACATAACACACACACACACACACACACTCAGGGCTAACGCACTGTGTGGCTTTCAAACTTAGCTGCCACTTTCTAGGCGTCTCTAAAAGTAGAACCAGAGGACAGGTGAGCACAGCTGATCCCAGTGAAAAACAGTTAAAACCTCCCCAGGACTGAATGCAAAGGGTCTCTGTACAAATAAGTATAAATGGATGTATATATTTGTGGTTTTCTCTATTGGCCTCCTGCCTCTGTTTTGCTTCTCTTGCTCTCAGCATGTATGCGATTAACTGAAGGTGTAATGAATAGGGACAGTGCCCTCTTGTTTGGCCTTGGAGTGCTGTTTTCCAGCTGAGAGAGCTAATAACCTGTTAGTGGGGATTAACTGTGAGATTACACAATACGAAAGTAAAGACTTTTAGCTTTGGGGAATGGTTTCAAATGTAGCAAATCCTAAATCTTTGACAGTGAGGAAATGACAGGAGCTTTCCACATTTGCTCCCGCGGCCCAAAATGTGGGTTAATCAGTGCGGTCCTTGGGGTACTTGCAGGTTATTAGGTGAAGTGAAAATGAAATTGTTCTGTGTTTTTGTTTCTTCCTCAGACCAGTGCAGTGCTGTGTTCGGGAGGCTGTGCTCTGCTGGCTGTCAGCTCCCTGTTGGCCATCATCACCATCTTCCTGCCCAGTGGAGGATGTGAGAGAAGGATCTGCACCCTGGCCGGATACATGCAGATGGCTGCAGGTCAGTAGAGACGTGAACACACATATCAATACAGTAGCATAGATATCTTATCTAGATAATGGAAGAAAAAAAAACAACTTTTTAAAAAAATATTCAATCTTTTTACCTCATGCTATAAGACATCCTTCACTACTCCATCCTGTACTATTAGAGCCACTCTGTAACGAGTACTGATAGTGCTGCCTGTTACTGGGACTATAAAAAACAGCTGACTTTGCCCATCAATCAAAAACAAAAGACACAACTTGCAGACAGCTGCAGCTAGGCAACCATAGTCTGCATGGCGAGACTGAGCCAGTGAAATGAAGGCGAGGATAGATTTACAGCCTGCGGTAAAAAGACAATTATGCCTCCTTAACACAGGTCATTGGTTCAGAGCTACATGTGACTTACCAGGCCGCTGCTTTCACTCTAACCGAGAAGTGGTCCCGTAAACAGAGAGCAGTCTTGTCGGCACCTGAGCTTAATAAACCAATAACATACCACAGCTGATGTCGCTGATTAGCGCTGGCCTTCACACTTCTTGCTTTGTGCATTGGACCGTTTTAATGGCATTTGGTAGAAAGGTGAAGTATTTTTCTGAAGTTGGTTTGGAAGATTCTATTCGTGTGCACTTTATTTACACCAGTGTATTTCCCCCTGTATGTGTTAGGCCTGCTCTGATATTGTGAAAGACATTTATTGTGGTTCTACTGCTTTTTCCTTGCTAAAAACAAAACAGTATTACATACACTAATCCTGCGCGCGCGCACGCACGCACACAAACACACACACACACACACCAAATTAGGAAGGTGACCATGTAAAATGTTACCTGTCAAAAATCAGATCATATAATATTGTCACTGTGTATTTTTGCATCCTGATGTTAGCATTTGGTTCAAATTGTTATTGTGCATCCTTGGTCTTGTTTTCATAAATCTGCCTTTGTAGTACTTCCGTTGTTACTATGATTTAGTGAAGCCACACAGACGCAAAAGCTGACACAGTCACAGTTGTTGTTAAATGGTCCAGTTGTGTGAGACGACTGCAGATAACTTTCCGGTGAGGAGAAAATGAGTGTAACACTCCTAGACTGCATATAGAAGATGGAGGTATGCCATCTTCGTCTTGATGATCTTGATGATCTGCAGCCAGAAGTGACCACATTTAGATGACAGAGTGGATAATTTATCAGCTAATGCTTGCGAGCTTCCTTAGGCCCCAATCACACAGGCCTATAAGCTGGTTGGTTAATGCCTAAATCCCACCGGTCACCTGGGAAAAATGAGTATTCCCTGACCAGTCGGTGACTGCGTCCAGGAGGTAGTTTGCTTTTGCGAGGTGAAATGGGTTGCAAAGATGTTTGCTGTGCTGAACCAAAAACCTCGTTGAGATTGCTTTGGTTCCTAGCAGATTGCCACGATTGCCTAAAGACTGCATGGAAGACACTGATTCATCTGCAAACACTCTCCAACTACTTGCTGAGAGTTTCACTGCCACTATTTGTGAGCTCAACAGGTTGCTGCTTGCCGGTAGTGCTTCCTGCAGTTCCTATGCAGGCAGCACCCTCAGCTAAACCAAACTGGTATTTCCAGTATTGAAAACCATTTCCTTCTCCTGTGTGCTACAAGTAAGAAAAGACTCAGGTTACCTCAAACCTCTCTGTTCTTCACATGCACAAAACCTCGATTGTTATTTTTTGTCACGTCTTATTTAGATATGTAAACGTTGTCCTCACCGATATTGAGTTGCTTTTTTAAATCCCTGCAAGTGTCATTTAACTTAATTAGTGACTGAATTCATTGGCCAGGCTAAATCTTTATTGACGAAGGTGGACTTTCACAGGCTATGGTTAATGATGTGTTTAAAGTGGAGCTTATTGCTTACAGCTAGACTCTCATACCTTTCTGTCTGACTCCAGTATCAGATCAATGTTGCTTTGGGAAAATGAGAGTGAGTCTTTGGCAAGCCTCTCGTGTGTGTTTGTGTGTAAAATCCGGTTTTGTGTGTCTGTTGTAGCCACAGCCTTTGCTAAATAACAATGCGAAGTGAGGAGCCGGGCCTTTGTTCCGTTTCCAGGTTGACTCTTGTCTAGATAGATGGAGGTTTCACAGAGCGCCCACAAAGCCCTGAGGAGGGCAGATCAGAAGAGTGTTTGTTTCCCCAGCACTACAAGTATGTGTGTATGTGTTGAGCGAGTGCTATCAAAGTGGACTGATAAACTGTAACAAGCAGATTAAGAACAATGGCTTTCTTTGTGGCGTGCATATCATCAGTGTGGCTTTTGATGGTGTGTGTTTTCTTGCAGATTGGAAGAAATGAACTGCTGGCAAGATGCTGCTTGTCAAGTGATACCTGTTTTGATGCCCATGTTTTTTATAGTGACTCCGACAGGCAATGGAAATGTCAGCATTCATGTATGCTGTTGCGTTACTATACTTTTGAGGGCTGAAAGTAACCGAGACAAAAGAGGTGGATGACATTTTGCTCATCACCACTTCTTTCAGAGCTTGGAATTATGATTAGAGTACAGTATGAATGTGTGAAAATAAGGCCCACGATTTTTAATCACCTTGAAGAGGTGAGAAATTCTTATTTCATTAAAACAACATTAAAAATGCAAAGTGATGGAACATATCAGATAGCATAGGTGTATTTGATGGATAAAGTGCATAGATATATTAATCTTATAGAGATAGATTGATAGAAATAGAGATTTGTAAGCTGGTGTGATTAAGGAGTTTTTTTTTAAAAAGCCACGCTTCTGTTTTTTGTGCGTTATCTATTTTTAGATCATGAGCAATCTAAGTGTTTGGACTGCCCGTGAGCCTTGCTTTCACCATGTAAATGGTTAATGCACTCACATTTATAGAGTGCCTTTCTACTCATTTGAGCCCTCTCGAGTCTCATTCACCCAGTCACATAGACATTCATACAGCACTTTCTAACATTCACACACTCTGATGGATGCATCAGTTATCTATTGTCACTTATGGATCCTTGTCCAATGATACTTCAGCATGCAGACTGGAGGAGTCAGGGATCGATCCATCGAGGGGTCGTGGCCATAAGTTTGTGGTCTGTTGTCACCAAAGTATTCAGTTTTTTGCCTGGATGGTAAGAATTAAGCTTGTTGTTGACATGCAGTTTAGGTCAAAGTTAGCTAGCTCTGTGCAGTACCTTGGAACAACAGGACAAGCAAGACTAGCAAGTGAGTCTGTTGTGCCTGTTGTGCATCTACACAACACAATATTGTCATGTTTTCCTTTGAAAAGTGGGAAAAATAACTAGCTGACATTCATTTTATGAAAATTTTAGATATCTCAGCCAAGGCTGGTGACAAATGCCAGGGTTGCTGGTTGTCACTGTAACATAATGCACTTACTGTAGCAGTAGGAAGCCGTGACTATCGCCACAAATAATGGAAACGGTTGTCGTTGCTAACTGATTTTGAACAAATACTATTACATTTGAGCCCTGAAACCTTTCTGTGACAGCAGAACTCAGCTACCTATTACATCCTTCACACTGTGCAATTAAATTTACTCGGTTCAGTAGGTGGTAGTAGCAGGGATTAGCAGTGGGGGCACATGAGGGATAGAAGTTACTGTACTATGACGTGTTTAAAAAGTTACAAAAGTAGTTAGTACCACTACAGTAGACTACAGCTTTACTATGTTATGCACACGTTCCCTGCAGTCAGGAATAAAAGCTAATATCTGCACAGAACCTGCAGTTATGACCTGCAACTGGATTGATTTATGGAGAAAACTCACATTTGTAGATATTTGTCTACAGTAGGTGTAAAGTTCAGCATTTTAGGTGTATGTGTTTTGTTTGCATAAAGACATTTCCCAAACATTTAAGGGTACAGGTGGTGGTGAGGTGCCTAGCACTGCTGTTGCACTGCAGCAAGGCAACACTGGGTGGGTTTGAATCCACCGGCCAGCTGTGGCTTTTCTCTGTGCCTGTGTGGGCTCTTTTTGGGTACTCTGGAGTCCTCCCACAGGCCAAAGACACACATGTTAGGTTAATTTGTTATTCCGAATTGGCTGCAGGAATGGATGGATGGTGACTATGAAAGCATCATCTAGCGGCCGGCTCGTTGTACCGTGTTGTCTTTAAAGTCGAACAATTTATGTTATATTTTTGCACTATGTGAATAAAATTCAGTTGAAAACACACAGTCCTTCTCCCAACAGGCCTTTGCATTTTTCATTTGTTCAAAAGTGAAAAAATAAATCTCTCCATAAAATGAAAGTTTCTAAATCAACTTGGCAATTGGTTTGTTCCAGGCATCTTGAAGAGCTTAACACAGTTAGTCTCTACTAGAAGCCTAAACATCTATAGTGCCTGAAAGGTTTGCACAGTACTACTTACACACTCACACATACTTTATACTCTATATACTCACACATACACATACATGGCTGCTTAGGTTAAACCAGGAAAAGCCTTTTTTGAGGTAAAACTACCCAGCTCTTTCCTTTTACAGCCCAGCGGTCCTGTGGGTGCAGTCCAGAATTAGATGTGAACTTGCTAACCCTCCAATGGTTCAGCCCAGCACTCCATCCAGTGGTTCAGCTGCTGCACCGCCGGGCACTGCTGCCATCAATGTTTTACGCTCAGAGAGAGGGAGGCAGAACGTTTCTGTGTGCTACGGCAGGGAGCCTTTTCTGCTGTCATGCATATTTCATCGGCCTGTTCTTCTTAGTGGTCAGGATCCATGGGATTGGACAGCTCCATCAGTGCGCTCTGTGTGTTTGCATGGAGATGGATTAGAGAGGAAAGACACGCACAAAGCATACATTTTATTGTATGTTATATTCATGTATTCCTCATAGTAGTTCACAGAAACTTTGCCCTATTCATTGTTGGATACCAGTTTATTTTACTCAGTGGCAGCTGATGGCTGCATCGGGGGTTCGTCATGCTACAGTGTTCAGGCAGATTCTCGCAGTGCCGCTATCTGTTCAGGGCTGAAGACATGTCACACCCGGCTGAGTGTGCAAGTACTCACTGCAAGCTTCATCTCAGCTCTTTCCCTGCAGGGTTATAGCCACATTAACATATGGCGATAATTTACATTATGTCCTTACATAAAAACATGCTGAAGAGTTTATTTGCTGCATTGATTGTTTTCTGTTTTTATTGGTTTGACTGCGAGTGAGTAGTTTTCCAGTTCAAAAAAATGTTTTAGTTTGAAAACAGCTCTTTGGGAGCTTCATGGGTTGAGGACTTGAAAGGGATTTGCCTGAAGGCTTGTTTTTTTCCTGCTCTTGAAAGAATTTCGAACCACAGTGGGGTTTTTTTTTTCCTCACTTGTACAGTTGGAGATGTTTGTGTTGCTCCATCTGGAGTAGCAGCAACAGCTCAGGCCTTTTCATTGTTACATGAAGAGATAAAAGGAGAAAAATAGCCCTCAAAAGTTAAGTGGGCAGTCATAAGTAAAGTCTGGCATTACAGGAGATTTGGCGATGCTTGTAATGTTTTTTTTAAATATGAGAAGTTTTTAAACCCAAATGATCCAGAGGCCAGTTTTCTGAGAATAGGGGTTCCTATAATTTGAAATACTAAATATTTCATGAGTCTTTTTGTATCTTTAAATGTCAAGACTTCAGGCAGAAGCTGCAGAGCCACCTTTATTGATGTTTGAAGTCCAAGAGAGAAGACCTTAATCTTGTACTGTAACTCAAATCTTCCATATTTTCAGTAGGTGCGCTTTTTATTTTGAGTGCATATGTGCAATCAGTTTGCTCTCCAAGTCTGCAGACAGTGTAGTCATAAAAGTTGAAAAGTTGTCTGTGGCACCTGCACGGCTCTCTTGCTTTGGCCTCATCACACAGAACTGAAGACCTGTCGGCAAAGTCTGGCAGTCATTGGCCACAAGGGGAAAATGTTTATTACCTGACCAGTTATGAGCGGTTGTTGAAAGTTGCCAAGAGTCACTGTGTCTACAGGCCTGCATGAATGGGCATGCAGGCCTGTAGACCTGTTGATGGCCCCCTGATAACCACTAGTCGCTAGGTAAAATTACCACTTGTTCCAGTGG
>VUQJ01044854.1:20834-35094 GCA_015108635.1 Andinoacara biseriatus | reverse complement strand
GTTGGGTGTGGGGGGGGGGGGGGGGGGGGGGGGGGGGGGGGGGGGGGGGGGGGGGGGGGGGGTCTCTGCATAACGAATGTGTGACTCACCCAATCTGGGCGGTGTCCAAGGCGTGGCAGGGGGTCCCGTACACTGGCACTTTGCCCATGATGAACATCATGACTTCAGCTCGCTGGTAGTCTGGCAGATTTCCCCCGAAGAAGCCTGGCAGGAACGCCGCGGGAGACACGAGAAAGTCAGACTCAAAGACTAAAACATCTCCCTCCCTCTCAGAGGTTTAACCCTCCCTCAGTAACAGGGGAGCTCATACCGATGGTCTGGATGATGGCGTTCTGGACGATCCGCTCTTCGCTCTCTTTACCGCGGACGGACGAAACGCTGGAGCTCGAGTTCCTCCTCGAGTTCTCGCCCAGCTCGAAGTCCACGCTCATCTTCAGGTGTTTGAGCAGCGTGTTGAACACCTCCAGCACGGTGGGACCTGTAGTCACGCACACACGAGCAGATTAAAGAATTAAACTGATGTTTTTGTAGCTGCTGTGGAAAAATGAGGAAAGCTCTCAGGACCGTGTCGGGATTTAGAGGCACAGTGAGAGTTATTTTGGCCTTATTGAATATGTATTTAAGGAGTTTGGCCTAAAGTGGACGGATGAATTTAACTGTGTGCAATTCACTGCAAATGATTATTAATTAACACTAACATCGCTCTCTCTTTGTGACAGCTGCACCTACAAGCGTTAATATATTTTGAATGCCGGCGGCAGATGTTATTAGAATACGTGCATAATTGGAGCGGTTGCCGGCACAACGCTGCGAGCGCCCCACATGAGAGATCAGTTTTCCAGAAAAAAACCCAACAAAAACGCTGTGACATCCTCGACCTGAACGGCCGTCATCGATTTCGAACAGCAGGAAGCTTCGCCCTTACATCAACACACCGACACTCCATCGGCTGACCTGAACTTTCTGAGAAGACGCGTGTAAAATTATTTTCCATAACAGACTTCCTGCTGCCTCATTGGGTCCGTTTCGGACCAGCTAATCTGACCTGCACTGGCTGCATATTTGCTCCGCAGGTTTGGCAAACCCGCTCCTTATGCTTACTGACAACAATCCAGGGACATATTACATTATCCTGCTTCATTACACATAAAACAAAATAACTTTACTTCAAGGATAAATCCGGCTAAGAGAAGTGATCATATCAGCATCTGTGCAGCAAACAGCTGTTTTCCACCAGGAAGGTGTCGAGCTGAGCCCGTGTAGCAGAAGAAAATCATGTTTGGTTAAAAACATGAACCCGGTGCCGGTGTCAGCTTTTAGGTACCAGATCAGATTCCAGATCAGCCTCTGGCTGGAAACGTGGCAAAAATAAATCCATTTCTTTATTTTCTTTCACAACCATTAAAATACAGAAATCCAGCAGGAACAATCAATTTAATCACATTCATGTCGTTTCTTTCAGGTTTATGCAACAATAGTTTCTAGTAATAAAACTGATCATTTAACCTGACCAGGATAAAAATGTGTAGCAGAAAACTGTTAATTTGAGTATTTGGTGGCTGCAGAGCTTCAAGGCTGTGATAAGGAGCAGAAATGGAGTTTGCTTTAAAGACTTAAAGCTGTCTAATGGTGAATTTCTGGCGGAGCTGAACCTGCAGATATTTTCTATAAACTGCAGTACGAGGCTCTGCTTCCGTTGTCCTGATTCACTCTGTCACAGAACGCTTAAGGAAAGAAAAAACAAATATGGAGATATTAATGCATATATAAACTTAAAGCAGACATTAGCCACAGTACATCTGATCACATGTTAAATACAAAGATTGTAATGTTGCTGGTGGTGAGGAACACAGTGGTGCCAAAAACCTGCAGTTCCTCTGATGGCCACCGAGAGGCAGACCGCGGTCTGGATCTGGACCCAGACCTATTAGTCGAGTTTGACGGACCGTTTGACAGCCTTCTTCTTTTTCTTTACTGTAACCAACGTATGGACTGTTGCCTCACAGCAAGGTGGTCCTGGGTCCAAATCCAGCCCGGGGCCTCTCTGTGAGCAGTTCCTATATTTTCCCTGCATCTGCCTTGTTCTCTGACTTCCTCCACAAACCCAAAGACTGGCAGAGGGTTACTCTAACTGGTGGTTCCCCACCTCTCATCCTACAACAGCTTTTCTTCTTTCAGACATCCAAAACCAAAAGGATTTCCCCGATATTTGTCACATGTGGTTATTAATTCAATTTTATTTATATATCACCAAATTAGAACAGTCACCTCAAGGTGCTTTGTATTGTAGGTAAACACCCTTCAATAATTACAGAGAAAACCCAACAGTCAAAACAACCCCCTATGACGAGGTGGCCAACTCGAGGCCTGGAGGGCCGGGGTCCTGCAGGTTTTAGATGTGTCCCTGATCCAACACACCCGAATCAAATTGCTGAATTACCTCCTCAGTCTGCAGTCAAGTTCTCCAGAGTCCAGGAGTTGGCCACCCCTGGCCTATGAGCAAGCACTTGGTGACAGTGGGAAGGAAAAACTCCCTTTTAACAGGAAGAAACCTCCAGCAGAACCAGGTTCAGGGAGGGGCAGTCATCTGGACTGTTTGGGGTGAGGGGAGGGAGAGAGGACAGGAGACATGCTTGTTTGTGCTCTGAACACAATAACCTGGTTGTCGTGTTTGTGGTGTTCCAAACATGTCTCAAACAGGGAAGATGCAGAGCGCCCTCTGATGGACAAACCATGCAATGTCAACACATAATATGGCTGAAGGGTGTTTCTACAAGGTGATAATATGGGCCTGCCAATAAATTGGTTGGACTCCGGGGGTATGCTCATTAGCTATAATGACCTGTGACTGGTTAGTTGTTAGCTAATGAGGGCCCATCCCTCACAACCTGCAGTTTCAAAACACCAAGATGGCGATGGCGGAAATGCTCAAGGCTTCAAAATGGAACTTTACAACCCAGTGAGTGATGTCACAGTAGCTACATCCATTTTTATAGCATCGGTGGCCAATCCCCATCAACTGCCATGTTGTCTTTTTGTTGCTAACTTACAATTACGCCACATTAGTGGAGCGTCCTGTCCTGTGAATAACAAAAGTCCAGCATGAAACTCTTTGGATTCTTTGAAGGCCTGTTTTCCACTTTCTCTGCGCTAAGCATCCTGGTGCAAACAATTAATATCCATCTTCTCAGCTATGAAAACAGGATTTCTAAACATCCTGAATTATCTTTAGTACCTTTATTATTTACTGAGACAGATTTACTCACAGAATCACAACAGTGCTATTCTACAAACCACCAACACTCAGCTACACAATCACAGTGTGATCTCTGCAGCTTCCCCACCTCAGCTGGTAGATTCGTTCAAGCATCACATGACACAGAGTGACCAGAAAGAAAAGAATATAGGATATGTTTAGAGTCAATCAACCTGCCAGCATCACTGTGACATAGTTGCTCTAATTAGTGCAACCAAACCATCACAGTAACTGGGAGCTGCTGCCTACGTAAAGGCTGATAGTATGACTTCTTACTGAAGTTACCAAATATTACCGCAGTGTTACCGAATATTACTGCAGTGTTACCGAATATTACTGCTTGTTACCGAATATTACCGCAGTGTTACCGAATATTACCGCACTGTTACCGAATATTACCGCAGCGTTACCAAATATTACCGCAGTGTTACCAAATATTACTGCAGTGTTACCAAATATTACCGCAGTGTTACTGAGTGTTACCGCAGTAGGTCAGATTGTATCATCTCGTAAAAATGTCTGTTTCCGGTCACTCAGTGTGTGTCGGATTTTCTTTATATTCCTGGCATCAACATGCATCTTATATTCACATCACTCTCATGTAGCTTTAACAACATCTGCTGGTAAAAGATAAAAAGAACAATAAAGTGAAGAAAAACTTCAGCTTCAAATAAAAGTTGAAACGCATTCGGACAGAAGTTTAGACTCACTTTTATCTGCTTTTACTCTTTGTTTAATACACAGCACAGAACAAACCGTGAGATATGAAGACCTGTGATTACCCACAATGCTTGTTAATGCCAGGTGTATGCTGGGGGGTGGGGCTGCTCTACTGTCAGTTTACATGTAACCACAGGGTCATACTGTACCGAGCCACAGATTAGGAGGAGTCGTGCTTTCACTTTCAGAGGTGAACGTGTCGCGGCGTTTGGACCCTTGGATCATTCCTACCCAGAAGGAATGTTGTGTTTTATTTCCAGAAAGAAGCAGTCAAAATAATTACTGATTACATCTTTTCTTCAATTAAATCAACTCAGTTTAGAATTAATTTTTCACACCTCAGTGGGACATTTGATTTCACCTGTATTTACACGAAAGAATAATTTGAATGTTTTCTGTTGATTTACTTCTTTTCTTCCCAACAGTGACAAACTTCCTGATGATTTAATTATCAGGCAATTAGCGCCCGCAAACATTCCAGCAGAACGAATCCCCAAGACAGCAAACACAACGTGACAACATCAGAAACACTCGAGCACCTGTTTACACACCTTCGAGTCTGTCTCTACTTTTCCTGATTAAATTATGAGGTTATGTTGTGTGCAGACGATCGCTGGTTCCTTTAAGTTTGGCTTACAAAGTAAGACTTCTATCACAACTTTATCTTCCTCCAATGCTCAACAACACTTCTAATGTATACAACAATTTTATAGCTATCTTGTGCATATGTGGCAGTTTCATATATAAGGTGCACTGTTTAACCTGCCAATAGCTGCTGAGGATCTGCAAGCTGCTTTGCAACCCTCGCCCACCCTAGCGCCTGCTTTTCATGCTGTCTGACTTAATAAATGTTGTAGGTGAAATAATGACCCGTTTTCACTGAAGTGGTCCTGATGAGGACAAAGATGAGGAAAAAGCAGCAAAGCTTAAAAAGTAGCTGAAAACAAATTTACAGTTTATATTTTGATTTAAAAAAAACAAAACAAAAAAAGAGTGAACCAGTTACTCCATTATAAAAAACTTAACCTGCTGATTGTCTCAGCTCTAACAGTCTATTTAATAAGAGTACAGCTCATAGTTTGAGTCTTTCTCTGCAGAGGGAGGCGTTTGCATCAACACTTCATCTGGACTGACATTTTCTCCTCGGCTCAATTTAGCACACACAAAACAAAGAACTCATCAACGGTTTCTCCGGCTAACCGAAGCAGGCAGCTGAGACGTGATGAAACTTTCTTCTAGCATATCAAAAGAAAAGCTTTCAAGTTTTTTAAGCTAATGTAATAATAATATACTAAAACGTGTTTGGATTTTATGGTTTTAAACTAAACCTACAGAGCTAGAAAACAAAATCAGTGAAACTGCAGTTCCTCTAACGTCCACTTGAGGCTGTGATGAGACTTCCATGTTTACAGGCGAAATAAACACGTTTATAGACAAAATAAACATGTTTACAGCAAAAAAAAAACATGTTTACAGCCTGCTACACAAACTTATTTTGGTCCCTGCAGCTAATTTTCTCTAACAAATATATTATGATTGAATTTTTTATAAGCCACCGCTTCCGGATTTGACTGAGGGTTAAAATTAGGGGGCGCGGCCTCCTGGAGTCACTGAACTGGACCTCCTAACTGTGTTTGCTGTTTCTGACCAACAATATGGCCCAACAGTCCATCTGTTACATGTCACCTCAGTTTAAAATTAAAATATATGATGATCCTCACAAACCGAGTCAGTTGGCGTCAGCTGATAACAGCGTAAATATGATTCCTTCAGCCTGCAGCAAATCAAGATGGAGTGGAAGTTACTTGAAACCGATCACTGCAGCTAATCTCCGTATCAGATTCCTTTAATCAGAAGACAAACTGATAAGTGAGATTTTCCTCCTTCACTTCCTGCAGAGGGAAGCAGCGCTTTAACTCACCCACGGAGCCTTTGGCGGCGATGGCCACCGTCTCCAGGAGGACCTGGACGATGCCGGCTCTGACCCGCGGCGTGTTCTTGTTGTGAGTGTCCAGGTGGCTCAGAACCTGCTGGATCACATGGTGCGAGTGCTGAGCCTGCAGAAGCACAGAGTCAAAGAGACAAGGCGTTAAAATACGACTGGCTGCAGATCAGACGGTGAAGCCTCGAAGTGTCAGGTGGACTTAAATGGTTTGATCACTTTGGCATTTTTAAACCAGACGTGTCGAGCGCGGGAAATCACACTCACACAGCAGGTCCGCTGTATCATCATCGGTTTTACTCTAAATGGAAACTTCATTTACAAAATGAGAATCATGACGTAATTAATAAGACTCAAAACTAACAGCTGAGACCAGAAACTCGTGAGGAAAATGTTTAAAGCCAACGTTTGGGCTCATTAAGTCATTTCCCTGAACAATAAGAGCTCTCTGAAACTAGACGGGTCGCCTCCTGCTGGACATTTGAAAGAATGCAGCTTAGAGGAACCTCTGCGTTTCACTTTCATCCAAGTCATAAATACAGCCTTTAATTTTAAGTAAGTCAGGTGGAGAGCAACGAACACACACAGTTTGATGAAGTCCAACAGTTTTGTCTGAAGCTGCTGGATGTGAGCTCTCGGCTGCATGCTGCACCTCTGCAGGACAGACCGGGGCTGCACCTGGTTTTCATTACTTCCAGATCAAATCAGCTCATTTTTTCCTTGCACCTTCCAACTCGTGTACGTGCAACGTGAAGTTCGCTGTACCTGGATGGAGTACATGATGATTCTGAAGCAGGAAACTGCAAACTCATTGGGGTCCCACAGGTGATGGTTATCCAGGTGACTGAAGGAAGAAGAGAAATGAAGGGTTATTCAGATCAACCACCTCTAAGCAGCACTTCTCTTTGGACGGTAAAATCTAAAAGCACAGAGTCGGCTCAGTGACTGACAACTGATCTGTAATTTGTTCCATGTTAATATTTATACTTCCTGTCTCCTCCTATAACCCGTGCTCATGTGCTCCGTCATCTTGAATGTTACTAGTCAGTTTACTTTCCTAACTAAAGTTTAGTGAGCCTGCTTCCCAGTTTGTGTCAGCACTCGCTCTGCACTGTTTGGCTGAATTATTAAAAGGTTTCTTTGAACTTCAGCAACTTTGCCTCATTTTCTGTTGGGATTCTCTGAGCCACAGATTTAAGGTCAGTTTTTATTGTGTAACAATGAAACTAAAACTAATAAACACAAAGATAAACGCTCCTCACGTAATTTTGTTGACTTTAGCCGTTATTTTTTTGGATGTTAGACTTCGCTAAGAATCTGCGTTGATGTTCGAATGCAAATTAAACCGCATCTTTGTTTAATTATGAGATTCAATATCAAGCTAAAATAAATCATTAACAGCCTCCAAACCAGAGCGCAGAGAGCGACGTGCAGCCTGCAGACAGATTATAATTAGATGGTGAGGAGGATCAGTCGCACAACCAGCACAAAAATGCAGGAGAACAGTCAAATCTGAGTAATCCCATCTCTGATCTCAGAGGGAGAAACACGCTTATGTGCACACAAAAACGCACACTTATGTACTTAAACATGAACCAAGTCATAGAGGTTCACACACAAGGTCAAAGCTTTAAAGCGGCAGCACGTGGGTGTCGATGAAGGCATGGAAGAGGAGCGATAATGATCGATAACGGCAGATTTAATCACCTCTGGGGGAGAAAGGTAAGCTCATCTATAGCATACATCTGCCCACATACTGCATCTGCATACATACGAACAGGCAGGTAGGAGGACGGCTCGTTCGCCCACATCACGGACTCCAGCAGGAGTTTAGAAACCGGAATGACAACAATAATTCCCAGAAACAGACAATAAAGCTCAGCTCATGTTTCTGGTATTTGATGAATTCATAGAAACTAAGCAGCAACCTTCAGAGCTGGAAAAAGCTGCAGTTCCTCTAACGGCCACTTGAGGCTGGCGCCTAAATCGACTCCATCATAAGAGTCCCGTGTTTGCTTCATTAACCGTGTGAGTCCGTGTGAGTAGAAAAGCAGGACCGTGCACAGGAGAGACCAGAGCTCATGTTTGCATCCTCAAACTGCTCCAAGTCTGATGAGATGCTGCATTTTTCTACATTCATTTAAGAGCCCAGGAAATCTCTACCAACGATCTCCTACAAAAGGTCGAAGGGCAAGCAAACAAACTTTAGGCTGATCCCTCATTAACAGACGCCACTCCATCCAACACGGTTCATGTAACAGAGGCAACCAGAGAGCGCAGGAACCTGAACTGGACGGGTTCAAAATTAAACTTTTCTCCACTTTGAGGCGAGTGACTGAATCACCTGCCAGTGTGAGTGAAGGACAACACTGACCGAGGGAGCAGCAGGCGCCCCTTACTCACTCCATATCATCGCTGTATGATGTCACTGTGAGGCAGGTCGACGGTGCCGCTCATGTGCATCGTTGCCTTCAGTGAGTGTATGAAGCTGGAGTTTTCTGCAACTGGGAAATTCACGTCCGTCAACACAAATCGATAAATACACAGTGCGAACGGGTGGATGCAGCTGCTGGTTTAAAGCACTCTGAGTGGTCGATAAAAGCAGAGCTCTTCTTAAATGCGGCCCATTTACAGGATTGTATCGTAGGTGTGGATCGATTATGTGACAGCGGACGAGAACCGTCAAAGGCCACACGGCCGTCCTGCGCGAAAGCGAGACGAATAAAGATCGAGGGAGCGTTTCCGGCCCTGCCGAGTCAAATCAAATCAAAGTTTGTCTCCTACGTGCTCACACAGAGTACAGCTGGACGAGTACCTTTACACTACAGATACAAACTGAATTTACAGGATATTATGAAAATATGATCAGAAGGTACACAAGACTAACAAAATGTACTCAGAATACAGAATTATATGCATCTCCACTCAGAGAGGGTATGCTGTGGGAGGCGGTGCAGGGTGCAAACAGCCTGATCAGTGGGAGAGTCAGTGAATGGACCAATGAATGAGCCTGACTGCAGGCACTGGATTAACGTCAGTGCAGCCTGACCATCACCCTAAAATAAAGAATTTCAGGTCCGTACTAAGGGATGAAGGAATTTCCATCACACTGGAAACTACCTGAGCTTTGTCCTTCACATGTTTCCGGGTAAACATCTGGAACTGCGACTCTCAGGAGTGCAGCTCAAGAGGCCGTCGAGGCACCAAATTGGAACCATTTTAGGGGAAATAAACTGGTTTTCCAACTGTGTAAGATTTACCAAACACAAATTTCCTGAATTTCTGCGCCATCATTATTTTTTTTTAGAAAAACAATCCAAACCAGGTGAATTGTGTCACAGATGGTAAAATCTGGAATATAGAAAACAAAACAATAACTCACACGTTCAAATCCAACTTCAGTGTGAAATTCCCCACAAATCCAGATGAACTCTGGCAGAAAGAACGAGTTCCTGGTTTTTCTGTCGTTTCGCCCAATATGACCAACACAGAGCGATGACAAACAGGACGAAGGTAACGACGACCCAGCTATGGTGAAACTTGGCTGCAATCTTTTGCAGAGAAAGTCTAAGATGAAGACACAGCTGCTCAGTCTCCTGAGCTAAACTGGGTCCTTACCTGAACTTAACCAAGAACCCAGACGGTGAATCAAAGAGCACGTGCATCCGTGCACAACAGTTACAACTTGATAATTCTTAGTTAACCTTTAATTAACCATTCACTAACATTATCGAGTGAACTGATTTGGCTGATTGACCTTTTTTAAGCCTGGAAAAAGAAAAAGCATCTGGATCAAACGTCTGGTAGCTGAAAGGATGCAAAGCCTGAAACTGTGTGAGGCTCATTTGGCGGTCTGAGCAAAAAGAATTCATGTTTTTTAGAGTTTTACAGAAAGAGAGCCGAGAGTGTGATACAGAGGACTGGAAGCCATTTGCATGAGAACAGTTCGCCAACGTGACGTCAATCCAAACACCCAAAACTCTCCCCCCTCTTCCGCCCCCTCTGTTAACCCCAATCCTTGCCTGCTATTTATAGTCTGAAGACGCTCCCCCGTCCTCCTCCCTGCAGGAGCAGCGTGGGAGGAGTGAACGGCGGGCCGGGAAGCACGGCGGCTGCTTGATGGAGAGAAAAATGAAAGACTGGACCGCACTAATGGGAGCGCTCCGTCTTGTTCTGCTGCCGTCAGGCTGACGGTTTTCTGAATGAGGCTGTAATGGGGTTGAATGTGTTTGCTATTCAGAGAGTGTTGCAGCAATGCAGACACGCCAGAAAATATTACATCTGCTCTCCGTGTGTGGCCCCAGCAGGGGGGGAAAAAAGTGATACGAGTAAAAAAGGACTACGGGCTATTAATTATGAATGGCAGCTTAAATGAGAGCCTGCTATAATTCACTCTGCTGTCAGGATGGCGTTTGTGTTTTTCCTCCTCCCTGCCTGAGGGTGGCGCTCCTCACCCTGTGCAACGCTCTTTTGAATTCCTACCGACAGGACAGACTGACAAAATACCAACAAAGATTTATGAAATCTGTTCTCCTCCTGCTGGTTACAAACTAACCCCACAACCAGCACTGATCCAATCAGCTCCACCTGCTGCATTTAAACCCCACCTACAGTTACAGCAGGTGCGCTGCCCCCCCCCCCAAATCTGTAAAACACTGATCTGAATAAAATATGACCACCGAATCATTAAAACCTGTTTTCGTGGTTCAGAATCACCTCGACACATCGACACCACCTCGTCTGGATTCACAGCCGGCTCCACACAGACAAACGAAAACAGCCTCAGTCTTTATTATCAGGCTGGATTATTCAAACACTGCAGCAGCTGAGGAGGCATCGCCTGACCTGCAGGGGGCGCACAACGCCAGTGAGTCAGTCAGAGCCGTGACACTAAACACACAATGTACATTAACCAACTGCAAGCATGACGAGACTGCTGCAGTGTTAAAGGCTGTTATTAGAGGCTGAAGGAAGACTGAGTGTGTGTGTGTGTGTGTGTGTGTGTGTGTGTGTGTGTGTGTGTGTGTGTACTCGGCAGACATCCTGTGTCGAGTGTCAGACCTCAGATGAGCTCTGACTGGGTGTCAGAGAGGACGGAGGCATCACTGAGTCAAAGACTGAGTGAGACAAACAAATTCCTCTAAAACAAAAATATGAACTAGTCGCCGTCACAAACGCTTCAAAACCACAAAGTAACAAAGTAACCATTGTTTGCTGCCTCTGACAGACTTTTCCAACAACTCAGAGGAAAATCAAACTTTTTGCACACCACTAACATTATTTGACAATTTTATTACATAAAATTACTAATTTGTAAAGTAAACAAATAAAAAGCAACCGTTTAATAGTGTTATTACCCCTGAGCTTGATACGGCGTCTCATAATGAGCCTCACCAGCACAAGGTGTCTTCTGGCATCATTCACGTTCCTGCAGTCAAACAATAATGGACCCATTTTATGACCCTACAGAATCCACGTTATGAGGCCGGAGGAGCGGTGCTGGCAGTTCTGACAGGGGCCCCACTTGCTGATTCACCACAGACTGTACATAAAAGATGGACATGGCCACTGTGACATCACAGTGACTGAGAACCGATTACCTGGTGAACGTATAATCCTCCTCTCTGACTCTAATGATGACCATTCTACACTGAATCCATTAAGGTCACCAAGCAAGCTCTCCAACTGAATTCTACATAAATGGAAGACTTAACAATTCCTTCCTTTGGATGAATGAACGAGTATTCGAGAAAACAACAACGCTCCAAGTCCCCCAAATCAATTTAAAGGAACTTATACTCTCTTTTAATAGCTAACATTTAATTTCTAACAGCAGATGAAATCCAAAAATGCTATTTGACACAATCAAACACATTGTTACACCTGCTTCTCCTGCCACAGACATTCAGTCTAATGAAACTTTTTATCCTCCTTCATTGGTAAAGTTAATGATATCAGAGCTACCATGAATCCCTCTGTTTCTTCTGCTTTATTTCCCACTTCAATCCTGGGGAACTTTTCACCAATATCATTAGAAGAGCTCCTAAATTTGGTTGATGGCATGAAACCATTTTATGCCAAAAATATTTTTGACATTTCGCCTCAGTGGCTTGTTTTGTATCCTCATCTGCCACTTTTGTCCTGTGGTGTGCCCCAAGGCTCTGTCTTGGGACCCTTTTGTTTACTCTGTATTTATTACCTCTCAGAGACATTTTGGGCAGCTTTAAAGACGTCTCATATCATTGTTATGCTGATGATATTCAGCTGTATATTTCCTTTTCTCCACAGAATGTTAAAAAACTTTCTATTCTTCAGAACTGTGTTGAGGCTGTAAAGAACTGGGCGGCTGCTCACTACCTTTCACTGTGAAAGCTGAAGTTCTTGTTTGTTCCCACCGTGACGCTTTTTTAAAATCATCAATGGTTCAGCCAAATGTCCAAAACTCATGTGTTCCATTTGACCAAGCTCTTAGCTTTGAAAAACATGTTAATAGCCTCGTGTAATCCTGCTTTTGTCATCTATGAAATACTGCCCACCTCAGTAAAGGAGGGTGGAGGGGTGGAGGTGGGGGGCTACGTTTGGGTTTGGACTTTTGTCTTTTTGGTTTTATTTCCACTCACTTATGAATTTTGTTTTCACTCATTCGTAAGCTTCAGGCACTGAAACGTACGTGGTCAGAGTTAGGAAAGGTGGTGTCACCCTCACTGCTGATAAATATGGAGCTGGCAGTGACAGACCCTGACACCCCGGGAACGAGAACTGCCTGAAACAGTACTTGAAATGTTGCACAATAACTTTATACTGGTGCAACAGCACCGCCTCACAGCAAGAAGGTCCTGGGTTTGAATCCAGTCTGGGGCCTTTCTGAGTGGAGTTTGCATTTGTTTGCAACTATATGGGCCATTTAAGCTGCTAGTTTTCCTGTGCAGTTCGATCTCAGCATCTCCAGCAGCAGCAGGTGGTGGAGGTTAAATAAGCTGTAAACTACCTGCCTGCAGCAGCTAAATGAAAAGATGTTTCCCGAGGTGCTGGTTCCTCTCAACTAAGGCCTAAATAATCTCAACAAAGATGATCAGCTGTTTATGTAACGCTAATGTTCCCCCACAGCACAGATGTAGATTTGCTAAGCTGTACATTTCCTGGCAGAAACAGCCCACAGACAGAGGCAGAAACTGAAGACCGTCTATTTAAAGCTTTTCCTCCTCCTGGTGATTGTGTTATGCTGCTAGAGAAGTGATTCTCCTCTGAGACAGACAGCCTCATTGATTCGCACAGACTGAGACGGTTTAATAAAGCCGGAGTGGAAAGAAAGACAAAAGTCTGAGAGCCAGGGAGAGGGCACTTTGTAGCTCCGCTGCTACATCAACCACATCTTTGACGCATGCAGGTCAGCACGCATGTCATCCCGTAAAGCAGCTGAACCGAGGTCAGAGGTCACTAATGAGAGGGTCGCAAATGTGAGGTCAGTCCAAGGTCCTTTTTCTGGAAGAATAAAGGAGGACGAAATGAAGAAGAAAGGACCGCGAAAGCTCAAGTATTTATTTGAAAAAGCTTGGAGGCACGAAACCAATGAGACGAGTCAGAGAGAGTGAGAGGAGAGAAAAGCTGCAGCTCTGCAAGAGGCCCTGCAGATGTCAAACAGCCACAGTAATATTGTCTAATTAATTGTTAATGGCAGCATTAAGAGGCTTGCCCCCCCCGACTGCATGTGCAAGTCGGGTATGTGGTTAATTAACACTCGCGACTCGAGGCTGAGAACAACAATAAAAACACAGCTGAGGCCCAAAATGCTCAAAGAGGAATGAACCCGCTTGTTTCTGTGCTCAGCGCCGCTCAGAGAGTTCGGCCAGTTTGACGTGATCCAGGGTCACGCGTTTATGATGACGGTCATTCATACGAGCTTCATTTATTTTTGACCTGAACAACCAACTATCCCACAAAAAAAAACTCATAAAAAGCTCTCTGCTTAGTTTGCATCCATCTTTAACGCTTTGCTGCAAGCTGACGGAAGCTGTGCCACTTCCTGTGATGGAGATACCTGCAGCCTGTTTTTAACAGACTCTGCTGGCGTCATCGGTCCAAATCAGAGCGGCATCTTTACCAGATTCATCCGTGCTGTAGGAAACGATGGCCAAACCAAACACACGGCCTGGAGCCGGACAGAGATTCTAAACATCTGCATGAGCTGCAGAGGATAAAAAGGGCCGTCTCCACCTGCTGGTGCAGAGACAGAGAAAACCCTGGTGGGGCTCAGCGTTTGCTCAGTAATTGTCCAATTTAGGTAAACTGTGCTGAGTGGGGGGAGCGGGCGTGGTCAACGGGAGCAGACTCCCCGGAGGGGG
>VUQJ01044853.1:18493-28616 GCA_015108635.1 Andinoacara biseriatus | reverse complement strand
TATCTATCTATCTATCTATCTATCTATCTATCTATCTATCTATCTATCTATCTATCTATCTATCTATCTATCTATCTATCTATCTATCTATCTATCTATCTATCAACCACTGACATTAATAGACTGATAGATATCACGCTCACTCATGTTCTGTGCTGTACATTGTGTTCCATTCACACAGTGGATAAAATAGGCCACAGAAAACCTTCGGGCCACCTACTGGAGGCGCTGCTGTACTCTGATGGGTGCACTGTTGCTATTCATGACATGGGATAATCCATTTGTATGTACACACTTTGACTGAAGCCACTGCAGACATAAGGTGCACCATGTAATCAGTGTTTGACTGCTGGTGAGCAGTTAAAGAGCAGGTTATGTGGACCAGATATCCAACCTGGTGGGTATTATTTTATGTTGGCCTGTCACTCATTTATTACTATTACTATTATTAGCCATTGTTTTAGGTCTGTTTTAAAGAATTTTTTGTTGCTCCTAAAAATGATGTAGGGCTTTGGATTCAGCAGTTCACAGCGATGATTTTAAATGAGCCAGCAAGCTTGCATTATCAAACTCTTCTAGCCTGATTTTTCATTTCATTCGTAACCCCCCATCTCCAAAAAATAAAAAAAAAATTAAACAATGAAATTGATAACCTTTCCCACAATGAAATAACTAACAATGCAAACAATTCCCCTACTTAATTTAAATATTTACATTTAACTTTTTTCATACTAATTTTTAATTTTTACTTACGTACATTGAATTTGTGCTCCCACACTGAGACGTATAGTTGTCTTTGAGCCCTTGTAATGAAGCGTGTTTCTTTTCTTTTACTTTTATAGAAATATCAGCACAAGTAATTTTTCACCCCACCGCACTGACATCAGCCTATGGGCATGACACAATCAACACATTAAAAATGCCTCCATCATCACATGTCCTGACCACATGCACTGAAGGTGATCAGAAACAAAGGGGAAAAATAATCTTTTTATCCTTCCTCCTCCACCTGTATAACAATGGCAAGAAAAAGATTTCTGTTGTGTCTCCTTTTTTCTTTAACCTAATGATAGTTTTGGTGATGATTTTTAATCTCCTGCCCCGTCTGCTCTTTACAGCTTGGTAATAATGTGGTCATCAGGTATTCAGGTGGAAACAAATATATACCCTATGAAGTTAAAACCAATTAATAATAATTTAATGATTATTCATAAGAAAATGACCTACTAGCACCTACTAGCATTACCTGGAAATATCTGTGGTAGTTTATGTAGTATCTAGTTTAGTTTATTAGAACTTGTTTTTGTTTTTAAGGAGCAGAAGTCTTCAGGCAGCTCAAAGCATTCATTAATAAATTGATAACCACACGGTAAAACACAAAGATTGCCTGCAGTAAGCAGTAAAAAAAAGGCATAAATCAGAACTTTCTTTTGTCTGTTTACAGCTGAACTTTATATCTTAACAACTTTCCATTATTGATCGTTTCTCTGTTCTGAAAAACTGACCTACCGCAGGACTGCTAATTGCATAGTTGTGCAGTGTGATCTCTGGCCCATCCGGCGCATACATAATTAAAAGGAGAATTGATTTGCCATATAATGTACGACAACATTCTTTCAATTAACTGCATCTCTTTTTCCTTTACCTATTTCTGTCTTGTCTTTTAGTTCCTTTAGTTCTGTGGCTCTTTTTAATAATGATTCCTTCAAATACTTAGCTAATCATTTGTTTACTTTTGCCAGACTTTCTTTTTGCTGTTTTGTTTCTGTGTCTTATGCTCTACTATTTGAGGTTGCATCCCTTGTTTTTAACACACTGACATACATTCGTGAATTGGTGACCTACATTTATGACTCTAGTCCTCCATCATTCACGACAGCAGCCTCCCTCTCTTCTTTAGCTCTCCTCATCTCCCACGTGTCCTCTGTCCCGAACATGTGCTTTGCTGATATTCAGCCGTCCCATTATTTTCATCAGTATTATGTTGCGACAAAGAACAACTCCCCTTAAATAATAAAACTGTAATTTTTACATTTCTGTTTGAATACAAACAACATAAACAAACGTTCCTTAGTGAGCATTGGTGCTCCTGGCAGACTTTTTCGGTGTTGACAGAATCAGGATCAGCCATTATGCTGAGTAACTGCCCAGTTACACAGCAGACACAGGGGACACAGCAGTAATGCAGGAGCTTGCATTACCAATCACCTGTCGTGCTTCTGAACACCAGGCTAATGAATTCCCAATAGAATCTTTTTAAAAAAAAACTGAAAGCAAACTTTCTGCATGGTTAATAGGAGCTGTAATTTTAGCACATAATGATTCAAAAATAAATGTATGTGCGCTCCAGTTGGGTAATGATTTTGAATAGTGATGCCCCTATGCCTTCTCTATATAAACTGTAATTTGAATTAATTTTACAATTAAAAATACTGATGATAACACTTTTATTTTCCTCAAATTTCTCTGTTTTTGTCATGGTTCCTGGGTCTAGAAAACAGAGTTTTGTGTCATGTTATATTTCTTGACTCCCTGGTGTTTCTCACTGTTTCTGTGTCCTGTGTTTAGTCTGTTTCCTTTCTGTCTTATTTATCTTCTGTCTATTTATCTTCTTCTGTCAAGTTTGTGTGTCTCAGTCCTGGGCTCTATATTTAGTCATTTCCTGTTTTGCTTTGACAGTCTTTTGTATCCTGGGTTCTGTATTCAGTTTTACTTTCCTGGTCTTCTTAGTTAGATTCTGTTCAGCTGTGCTCTTTGGTGTGTCCTATTTCCCTGATAGCCCATGTATGTATATATGTATCCATATATGTATCTATGTAGTTCTTGGTTGCACTATATATTTTCACTACTGTCTCCTGCCACCCTAAAAAATAAAATAAATAATAATAAAATTTCCACAGAAGGTTCAGATCTCAATATTGTTTTTAATGAGCAGACGTTTGTGGTTGTGTATGTCTGATTATTGTGTCATTGTACCTTTGTGGCAACCTACCTGAACACGTTATTTACATTGTATGTAAATTAAGTGTATTCAAAAGCATCTAGATTTAAATTTCTGGTGACTGAGATGAGATATAGTTGTGTTGGAGTTGTGCTGTTTTGGTGCTTTACAGTATCTCTATCAGAACCTACAGCTGTGCAGTGGAAATGCTGTTTCAGAAATAGCATTCATCATCACACTATAGTGGCTTCATGCTGTGGCCTCGCACTATGTGGATCTGCAGGAGAGCAGCTTAATCAGATCAAGCTATAGCTTGCATGCTTGTTTCAATCTGTTTGTCCTGGCAGCTGGAGACAGAATACTGTGCTGTGAAAAAGTCTTGATCCACCCCTCATTTTTTTTTTGCCACCAAGGAGCCAGACCTTTGTCATTTTAAAAGTGATCTTGAGCAGTAGTTCTTCAGGCTTTCTGAATTTCTTTCAAAAAGTTTTCTTTGGACATTGGCTGCTTTTTTACTCATTTTCAGTTCAGTCGTTGTACTTCACCATTTTCAGAGGATTTGTTTGTTTTTTGTTTGTTTATTAAGACACCTGTGAATCATTCAACTATTAGCTGAAAGTGTGCAGCGTGTCCTGAAACAAGGCAAGTGGAGGACAAAAAACTATCAACAGCAGATGAGCCGCATTTAAAAGAAATGGGGGGACAGCAAAGACCTGCACAGGACCTGAGAGAAACATCTGGACCTTCAGCTGATCCATCTACTGTTCACAGAAGTCTCATCAGAAATGATCTCAGTTGAAGGGTGGCTGTCAAGAATCTATTCTTAAGGAAGGGCTATTCAAAAGTACACAAGAACTGGACTGTAAATCTGAAAATATTAAGAATTGATATAGCCAAATGTGAAATTTTTTCATTGTAATAGTCATCAGTATGTATTGTGGTTGTCAGAAGCAATCTGAACGTGTTGGAGGCTGTGTCATGGTTTGGGGCTGCATTTCAGCCAGTTGTTTTAGAGATCTTATCGAAATTGATGGACCTGTGAATGCAGAAATGGCTTAATGTTTTAGAATGACAATAATAAACACACTGCCAATGCAGTAAAAGCACACTTGGATAGAAAAACACAATAGAACACTGTCAGTCATGGATTGGCCTCCCCAGAATTTATGATCATCCTGACAGAGAATGGAGCAAAAGGCAGTCAATATCAAGAAAAGAGCTTTGAATGTCCTTAATGAAGCCTGGAAAAATGTTTCTGCAGAACATTTAAAGAAATTACAAGAAAGCTGTCTAAGAGAGTTCAGGCTATATTGAAGCATAAAGGTTGTCACATCAATACTGACATTCAAGCTCATTAGAATTGTACAAACCGTTTTTGCCTTCTATACTATATGTCCATGTATCTTAAATTGAATCTGTTATGTCTACCTTGAAGTGTTTGTATTTTTCCTGTGCAGCCATCAGTTATTCAGTCAATCTGCGAACATGATGTGGTGTAATTGACAATGAAAAAACACCTTCACTGCACGTTTAATCTCCTATCCTCCCTGCTCTTTATTGGTTCTATAATTTTACACTTTTCTCTTAATGTTCCATCCGTTTCTCTCCTTTTTATCACTTTTATTCCTTCCCTCATGATTAGTATTTATTTTCTCATCCTAATCTCTACACATCCATTCTCTTGCCCTTTTTCTGTGTGATGCTGACTGATGCTTCTCTGTGCAGCAGGTGATCAATCCCCCCCCGCCCCACCCCTCAAGGCACCACGGTGCCACAGCAAGTGGCCATAACACGTGCTAGTGCCATGCCCGCTCCCCACACCACAGCCCAGATGCATGCACTCACAGACGCACACACCCGATTGCTACGGCTTAGCTGTCTGTGTGCCCTTGACAGTGTTTGTTGTTTGCTTGTGGGTGTTCATAAAGTATTTATCCTGTTCATGCGGCAATTTCAATTGTGACCAGTTCCGTTCAGAGTGTGCTGCTTTGAAAAATGAGTGCAATGTTTTCTTTATCTTTAATTCATTCAGCAAGACTACATACTGTATGTTCTCATTGTGATATGACACTGGCATTAAAAAAATATAGACATAAAACAAAACATAATATAGCCACAAGCGGCGATGATAGGCCCTCGACGACTGATGATTTGAACCCATCTTTCCCAGCAATGCTAGTTTTAGCCTTTTTTCTACCTGCCGCATGTGAAATATCGCAATGTTGTATTGGCTAACGCAATGAAAAAGATGGCACGTTTGTGGCATTGCCATGGCAACAGCTTACATTTTACAGATTTTTTGCTCCCAGGGTTTTTTGTTCAGGTTGATGTGAAGAATGCCTATGCCAAATTTCATGCATTTGTGAGAAATGAAAGCGCCATTTATTGTTGGAAGAAATGGCAATTTTTTTTAGTGAAGAATAACATCAAAAATTTGGGATGTCGCCATGGCAACATATTAAAAGATACAATATGGGTATCATTGACTTTTTTGACCATGTTGACATAGAGAATCTTTCTACCAAATTTCATGTATTTTGGGGAAACTAAATCAAAACTTTTGTGTAGGAGAAATTTCGGAATTTCTCATTGAAATAAAATGGGCCATTTCGGGCTTCGCCATAGCAACATGTTAGAAAATTCAATATGGGTGTCATTGACTTTTTCGTTCAGGATGATGTCAAGAATACACATATTAAGCCAACATTACATAGTGAAAGCAAAGAGCTGTTGAGAGGAAGGTAATGATTCAAATATGTTTTTTGAGACATCAGCTTCATTCATTTTACATTACAGGTGCAGTCTGTATATTTCTGTAATAATATAATGGTAAGCAAATTAAATGAGTCATGTTGGTGCTCTTGTAAACGTAAACATGAAGTAAATGTCTACAATTTCTTTGGCATTTTGGCTTGAAAATATAGTATTGTTTATAAATCCTTAGCAACAGTTTCCACCCAGCTGGACGCAAGCAAAATCTCACACATGTCTGTTTGAGTGCTGCATAATTAGTTTTACTTCACACAGGCTTCATCCTCTATAGTTATGCACACACACTATTACAAAACAACACAGTGGAACTTTCCTGAAGCAGTTCAGCACGTTGCCCTTTGTCATTATTCAGTTAATGCTGCTGGGAGTTTTTGTCCTTATTTTCCCCACAGCACCAGCTCTGAAGTCCATCTTATTAGTCATTCCTAGCTGTATATGTGCTGTTACACATGAATTTGGCCAGTTGAGGAGTTGAGGAGTTGAGGTAGCATGTGTAAAACTGGAAGAATATAATTTCCTGGATGAAATCAGCTCTGATGTGTAACAGTGTGCTTATGCAACCCAGTGAGCCAAGCTGTCAGCCAAATAGTAGCCGTCACAAATCTTTTCATGTGCAGAAATTCTAGAACACATTTTCTTTTAGCAGTGCACCATTTGGCATCCACCAGCAGTAGCATGCTATCACAGTAAGTCTTGAAGGTGGCCAGATGACATGTCAGTTTTGTGAAAAATATTAGATGAGTTAACTTGCATGAAAGAAGGATGGTTAATCCAACTTGTTGGAAGAGCCTCGGGAAGCACGGGGTCAAATGCTTCCAGGTCCCTTCAACCACATACTGTGAATAAATGATGGACAAAGCCACAGTGACATCACCCACTGGTAAGCAAGGTCTGACCTTGCTGTTTTGAAACTAGATGGGATGAGTGAAGAGTGGAGGTGACTGGGAAAGTGAGGGACACTGCACAGTTAGTAACTTATTAACTACAAGTGCAAAAAGTGGGCCCAAATGGCCTCGAATAGCATTTCAGCACCTTCACTTAATGAGTAATTAAATCTGACTCAAAGTTTAATACAAAATACTGTCAAGTGAGGTTATTTTTCGTTTCATGTGCCGCAGGCTGAATGTCTTTCCAGCTGATGCCACAAAGACGTAAGTCACCGCGTGGTCCCGCATTCACACTTTTTTCTTTCTCATCCCTGTCATGTTCAAGCATGTAGATGTCAATAGTGTTGCAGTAGCGTTACTTCAGAGCTAGCCCTACAAAAGAGGAGCAAGCATAAATGGCATATTTCCCCCCTGAAACACCAGGTAATTTCAAATGTAGCATTTCTAACAGCTCAGTAAATATCACCAAACAGGAGTCTGCTAGCTACAGTGGTCTTCAGCTGCGGTATTTTCTAAGGGAGAAAAAAGGTTAATGTGTGATTCTCTCAGATATGGAGAAAGACATAAAAAGGAAAGGAAGATAAAAGATTATTTTTAAAGGTGAAGACTGCTCAGCAAGTGACATTTGGCTTTTTTTAATCAGACAGTGGATCTGTGCATGATGTGTTACTGAAGTTTGTTATTTCATACTGAGAAATGTCTCTGACAACAAAAGATAATAATTTTATGTTATCCAAAGGTTATACTGGGCAGTAAGTGAGACTAAACTGGGTAGTTTGCAGTGTAGTGGAATAGTTTACAGTGGAGACTGTGGTATTGTTATATGTCATTCTTAGTTTGGTGCGGTTTTTGCACTTTTGAGTTTTGCATCTTGTGTAGTAATTCCTGGTTGTTTTGTTTTAACTATTATTTATATCTTCAGGCATTCTGAGTTTAGTTTTCTGAGTTCTGCTCTTGGTAATAGATTATTTGTATTCAATTCCCTCGTTTCCCTGTGTTCTCAATGTCAAGTCTGTGTTTCTGTTGGAGTCGTGTAGTAACTTCCTGTTTTAGTTTGCAAGTGTCCTGTCTTGTGTGCTTGGTATTTGGTTTTACTTCCCTATGTATCAGATTTAACAGGATATTCTGTACAGTTTATAATTTAGAGAATGCTTAAAGGCCACATATCATGCTTTTAAATCCTTTCTTTATGTTAATCATTCACTTATGTGAACTAAAGTGCTTTGGTCTGAATTCCTCGTTATTCCTCGATAGTTCTACAGGCCCCTCTATTACCCTTGTTCTGAGGCACGTCTTAGAGCAACTCGTTTTGATGCTTTTTAAATGCAAATGAGACATTTCACTTCGGCATAACTAAACTTAGACTTCAAAATCGCTGTGAGAAAAAAATGGTGAATTTCCAAACTTGTTAGCTGGAAGTCCGTGCCCTTGTTTAGCAGTTCCACAGCAAATTCTGTGACATAATAGACAAGAAAATGTAACAGGGAACAGAGAAAGCTGAACAGACAGAAAAATATGGCCCAAAAAGAAAATAAAGATATCTACGCAGCACCGGGAGAGAATACATTTAAAATTTCTGAACTTCTAGAAACTCAAAGTACACAAAAAAGTTGTTTTAGGGCTAAAAAAAAAGTTGATTTTGCATGATATGTCCTCTTTGAAGTTAACTCTTGCAGTTATTTTCAAGCATTGCCAGAATAAATGCTGAGGTGTGTTTCAATATGGCTACTGAGTAACAGAGCTTGGTTCTAGAAGGTCTGTGTTTAGAGTCATCAATTTGAATTTGATGTTCTTTAGTAGCATCTGCCTTTAAACTGCCTAGGAATTGGAAAACAGCCATGGCGGCTCATGTACCATCTGCTCATATAATTGGCTAAATCCACTAAAAGGAGTGAACCTCAGAGCCAGACAGGTCAGCTGACCACAGCTTGTCCACAAGGAAGACAAATGTACTGGAGCTCACAATAGAAAATTTTTATGAGAGTTATTTTAACACTGACCTACAATTGGATGCCTTTTCATAGCCAGAAGAGTCACCCCCTGCTGGCTATTAGAAGAAATACTGCTTATAGAACAATGCACTTCCACATTGGCTTATCTGAACTTAAAGCTATCGCCATCTATTATCTACAGCCTGTAACTTCACCAAATCAGCAGCTAGAAAGCCACAGGCCTTATAGCATAAATTGCTGCAGATGGACAATTATATGACAAAAGGAAACTTGAAAGGGCAAGTATTTAAAAATAAATAAATCACAATTGTTGACCTTGGTAATGTCTTGCCTGTTGAATTTGACCCCAATTTGAGCAGCTGTGTAAGTGTTGCCAGTGATTAAAAACAATTGTGGAGACATCCTTGCAAGTGGGCATAGTATAGGTCAGAGTTCTCAAATGTCTTGCAGTGTGTGGCATAAGTGCCAAATTCACACTCTGGGAAAACATGCAGAAAGCCCCAAAGAACTCTGTAATATTACTCTGCAATACACACAACATCTTATTTTTTCCTTCCATTTAGTTCAGACATGCAAGTTATACTGAACAATTTACAACAGACGTGCTTCACATGGAGTAGAACAAATTTCTGTCACTTAAGAATATGAATGTAATGAACTGCAGTACTTGGACACACGATAAGGCCTTTCACCGTAGTTTTCCTTCTTCGCTGTATTTTGGTGACGTGAATGAGCGAATGGAAGGTGTCAGGAAATTGTATCACGACTTTGCTGTCATGGTTAGTCTTATTGGTGTGGCGTTGAATTTTGCACCACTTTATCGCCTTCACATGTCTCCTGGGGTGATCTGTTCTCATAGCAGTGAGACGATATTCAGTGTTTCTCCTGTCTGAGTGAGAGGCTAAAAATACACAAGCTGAGTATCTCTACACCCGATGACATAATCTTCTGATATAAACTTGCACCATTTAAAATAATCCATCAAAGGAACAGTGAGTCAATTCCAGGTTGATGCATTGCCCTAAATTTTTAACACAGCATCCTTATAATCTAGTAAGAAATATGTCTTAATTCATGAGCTCCAATAAGGGGATGTAAATGAATACCTTTTTTCTGCTCTTTGTTTAAGATTTTGCTCCCACTCTGATAGTTTTTCTAATATTTGTTTGCCATTATGCATCAATGAAACTTAAGAACCACTTCAACAATGTACCAAACTGTGATTCATCAGTTTTCTGTCATACATGGATGAATAGGATTGGCGTGACAACAAAAAACAAAACTGTCTCTCAGTTACTGTCTTTATTTTACGGGACAATAAGAGGCGGGGAAAACAAAATAGTCACAGTGAGCTGAAAAGGGAATAAACTGCGGTCAGTCTGAGACCAACCTGAGTGCACAGTCCTGGAATCCAGGATTACTGCAGGAGCTGTGCCAAAGTTTTAATTTCAATCCCTTAATGGGGGAGATAAAAGATAGGGGGGGGGGGGGGGGAGAAGGCGGCACGGAGAGGGAAAGCAGAAGAAAGGGGCTCCATATCTTTACACATCTCCACATACTGTTGAGCTGAC
>VUQJ01044852.1:47847-58018 GCA_015108635.1 Andinoacara biseriatus | reverse complement strand
AAGAAGCAGTGCATTATGGGAACCCCCCCAGCAGCCTAGGCTTATAGCAGCATAACTAAGGGATGGTTCAGGATCACCTGATCCAGCCCTAACTATAAGCTCTATCAAAAAGGAAAGTTTTAAGCCTAATCTTAAAAATAGAGAGGGTGTCTGTCTCCCGAATCAAAGCTGGGAGCTGGTTCCACAAAAGAGGGGCCTGAAAGCTGAAGGCTCTGCCTCCCATTCTACTCTTAAGTATCCTAGGAACCACAAGTAATCCAGCAGTCTGAGAGCGAAGTGCTCTATTGGGGTGATATGGTACTATGAGGTCTTTGAGTGCTCAGTAGAAAAGCGCTATATAAGAACTAGTCCTTTTTTTTTTTTTTTAAGATAAGATGGGGCCTGATATATATATGTTTATATACATATCAGGGCGATGAGCCTTCCTTCCCACAAAGGCTGCTCAATAACAGCCTGAGGTACACAACGAAGAGCCCGAGACAATGACCTGAACTCCAAACCTCCAGACTCCTCAGATTCCGATCTTTACAGAGCATTCTTGGAAGGAACTGAAAAACGCCTAACCATCTGAGACTCAACCCAAAAGTAGTAAAGATACTTATGCCAACTTCCTGATACCAGACACCACAGGACATCCCAACAGGGGATGTTCATGCCCAGCCAATACTGTTTTAGCAGCACATGTGAGACTTACACAACAACAAGCAGGTGTTTTAATGTGGTTGTTGATCCGTGTGGTGTTTTTTTTACTGTATCTTTAGTGCCGTTTTGCAGCTCTTTGTTGTCACATGTGAGCATGTGTAGTTGTCCCATATATAGGTCTAACAGGAAAATATATATACAACGCATCAAAAGTGGTCAAAATAAACCTAATAGTGATTTTTTTTTTTTTAAAGTTTCTTTACCTTGTGAGCCAGTTCAGTTTTTTTTCCACCTGAAATTTCTACCGAGGGTCTTGCAACAACTGACTGGAATCTTCTTTTACTCAACCAACCTCAAATAAGGAAACAGCATTTGAAACGGCTAGCCAGAGATTAGCAAACCACAGTAACTTAAATTATTGCTTCCTGTCTTCTGGCTGATATGTGTCTGTGGGAAATCTTTGTCATTACATTTTAAAATGACTTGTATGCAACCTGGCAGCAGCTTTGGAGGTGGTGATGAAGCTGGAAGCTGCCACTAGGAAATTGAAATCTTTGATGATGTGTGGAGTGTAATCACTGAGAAGTCAAAAATCATTGCTGTTTCAGTACTGTATGCTTGCTGATTTCAACACACTCTTTATGACTGATTTTCTGTGGAAACCCGTGCTTATGTAATCGTCTCTGGCCTTACAGCTGCACACTCACGATGACTAGAAAAATCCCTTTCTATTGTACTTTTTGCAAATGATTTACCTGCATGTGTGTGAGTTTCCTCCTTGTCCTTGAGGACAATGACACGTCTTAGAGTGTGGTTATTGACTCATTTCGTTTCAATTGCATTTGCTGGAACACAACTCATGGTTGATAGGGACGTTTCTGTTTCTTGAAGAGGGCTGAGGTGCTGACGTAGCTGAAGCTACTCGCTCACTGTCAGAGATTAAGCTATACAAAAATAAATAAACACATTTCAAAAGAAAACGTTTTCATATGAAAGGAAGATGATCTCTGTTTCATTCGGGTTTTTGTATTAAAGTATACAGCAGAATCTGTTTCAGAGTGACTCACCTTTGCCCTGATCTGACGGATTTGTACCCGATGATGACACTCATTGGCCGGTAGAGGGCAGCGTAGTCTCACAAATGTCACTCTCCTGTGCGTGATAGATTTTACACTATAATTAGGACTCTAGAAAAACTGGACTATTCTGTGAAGGAAAAACTTTGTTGCATCAGCATAAGTTTTGTTCTACTCAGTCACACAATTTGCATGGCTGCAAGGCACCTGTATTTGTTTTAGACTGTCTCTTCACATTGCATTGATAAACATCACTGCAGCCTGCTCTTTTTGTACATGATGTTCTCCAAGATCCAGAGTCAGCTTCCTCCTCCCTCTTTCTCTTTTCTCTCCTAATCCTCCTCTTATGCAAAAGAAATGTGTTTGCAATAAATTCTCAGGGCAGGTTTTCTGGTAAGGGAGGAGGTATTGTGCTTGGGTCACATAAACAGACACGGACAGGGATGGATTGTGCTTTCCCCCCAGTAGTATGTAACTTTTCTTGTCATTATATAAAACAAACTGCTGGACAGAGGAAAAGCAGAGGTTTGGGAAACAGTTCCAGTGCTTTTCTTTTGCTTACTTTATGCTTGATCTATGAATTTGAAGTCTGATACAAACTGCCTCAACTGATGTCACTGGAGTCAGCGCTAGCTGGGCCTGAATGAAGCTGTGAACATTAAATAAGTCTGAGTGTGCGGAGTTAGAAAGTAGTACTTATCAGGCCAGTCTGTGCTCAGGGGAGCTTCTCAAGGGTGCATGAGCTGCAACGAGTAGTGGTGGGCGGATCGATCCAAATATTGATAATATCAATAGTGTTGGTATTGATATTGATCAATACCACTGTAATGAGATCAATACTTTAGCTTCAGTTTCTCTCCTGTATGCAGTGCTGCAGTTTTATCAAAGATGCGAGCTGACTGTTTAAGTGCCACTCCTGTCACAGCACAGAGCAGGCACACTTTGCTCTTCCCCTCCCCGCAGTCTTTTGACATTATACCATCACTTGACACATAATATATTTTACATGGAAAAAAGGAATTTGCTTTAAATGTTTTATAAAGTTGTGGAGGGATAGGTTTATACAGCTTGTTTATTAGGAAAAAGCCAGAAAATTAGTGAATGAAGGGATTTTTTTAATTACATTTTTGTATTATACTTTCTGAACACTCTACCTGGGAAAAAAACGTTTTAATTCGTGAGTGATAATTTTGTACACTTTATTTAAGAAAAAAAAATCCAAACATCACAATGTATGGGGAAAATTGTTTTGTTACTGTTCTTTTGCTTCAGAACACAAACTTTTATTTTGATGAAGTATTTTCTATTTACCTATAAACTGTGCCCAATTCTATCTTGGTATTTAACTAATTAATTTTAACTGATCCAAAGGAGAAAAAAATCACAAAACACTTAAACTTCATGAAAATTCTTCATAATTATTAAAAAAGTATCGGTATCGGTATCGACACTGGCCCTGTAGCTACTTGGCATCGGATACCAAATCTTGTAGTATCGCACACCATTAGCAACTAGCATAACAGAAATCCCCAACAGTAAGTAGCAGTGCTGCACTGTGAATTATGTAGGTAAGGGTTTAGAATAAAAGTACATAACATACAGTAAAATATACACATAGGCATACATACACAAAGGTTATAGTCATAACGCTTTATTTACCCAGAGGTGTTTTGAGCTAAATGCTAACATCAGTGTGTCAACTCTCCCAAGATAATGCTAACATGCTAATCTGGAACATTCTCTTTGACTTATTTGTGCATTTATTTTGAAGCATTATCAAAATTTCTTTGGTCACCAGGACATAATAACTGCATGTTTAAAGTCAACCCTGATTAAGAAAAAGAAAAAGGGAGGAAAAAAACCTCTCTAAACAAAAATGCAGAATTTGCCCTAAAATAAGGCTGTAAAAAGTTGGATGGAGAACTAAAGTTTGAAGATTATAGAAAGAATTCTGTATGGTATTCTGGCATCCAGTGTGGGCAGCAAAGTAAAAATTTCATTATACAGGGAAAAAATGTTTCTACACTGTGCATATGACAATAAAGCTTTGAATCTTTGAAAGAAGGTTAAAGTTGAAGTTGCAAACCAATCCTGGTTACATGTTATTTAGGCTGCATGCGTATTGCTCACTCATTCAGCATTACTGTGGGTTTAATTCCTTGAATATAAACAGAACTTCAGATGTAACTTTTGGCGAGTGTTCAAACATGACAGAAATAGTCAGAACACAGAAGAAACTGGGGTTAGAAGATGAGCCTGATGGGACAGGTATGATATAACTGACATTTTAAAGTTCTTCTAAAGTGCACCTTTTCATTCAAGTTTAACAGAAAACAAATAAAATACCTAGTGTACCAGTTCTCTGTTCCTCTGTGTCAGTTGTTGCAGTTTTGCTGTTGAAACCATTTTAACAGAGCTTATTTGTGGTTTTCATCCATCCATTTTCTTCCACTTATCTGGGGCCGGGTCACAAGGGCAGCAGCCTAAGCAGACAAATCCGGACCTCTGTCTCTCCAGCCACCTCCTCCAGCTCATCCAGGGGGGACACCTAGTTGTTCTCAGGCCAGCCAAGAGATATAATCTCTCCAGCGTGTCCTGGGTCTGTCCCAGAGCCTCCTCCCTGTGAGACATGCCCAAAACACCTCACCCAAGAGGGGTGCAGGAGGCATCCTAATCAGATGTCTGAACCACCTCAACTGGCTACTTTTGATGTGGAGGAGCAGTGGCTCTACTCTGCATCCCTCACCCTATCTCTAAGGGAGAGGCCAGCCACCCTTCGGAGGAAGCTCATTTCTACTGCGTGTATTTGCAATCACATTCTTTCGGTCACTACCAAGGGTAGCCTTGTGGTTTTCATACCTGAAAATTTAATTTGGATACCTCCCGTACTTAAGAAATGCTCAAAAATGCTTGATAAAGTAATGTGAATTAAACAGGCAGATCGTGACCCACTCCTATGTACTTTGAGCATCTGTAACTTCTCATAATATGAAGCTAACATGTTGCATGGCTTCATTAGCCATAATAAAGTTACTGTGCAAAAACCCCCAGCTGATTCTGAAGGGATGAGAAGCAAAATTTCTTTTAGATGTGACTGATTTTATATGGAATGACTCAGAGAACATGCCTGAGATTCTCTTGCTTTTTTGTACTTGTTTGTGGTTTTGTGGCTTTTCTGCATGTTTATGTTGTTGTTTTTAAAATTATTTGTTTTGCATCTTATTTTTGTCAGCGACATTTTTACAGCCGTTGGGCCTGGGCTTGTGCCCAGGTAAGTCCGTTCAGCGATCCATCTGTGTTCCCTCACAGCAGATTCAAACAGACAGCTGGCCAAGCTAAGCCTGCTTCTTTGACCTTTGACCGTTTATTGACTCTGCTTGACACCTCTCATCTGATTGGTCAGCCGCTGGGAGAATGCGCTCTGACTTCCTGCCGGCAGTGACCCATCAGCCTTTATCCATCATTCCATTCTCAGACAGTAAACACTGGCAGGCTTCACACAGTCTTGCCATCAGGTCTGGAGTTTGATCAGTCGCGTGTCTCCTAACCCATTGTGACTTCTCCCAGGGAGAAACCATGAGGCCTGGGACAACGAACTTTAGGAATGCAAGGAGGTCAGAGGTCAAAAGCGGTACTGCAGGAAGCCTTCACTGTAATTAGCTAAACCTGGAAGTAAAAGATGCATGAGGCTTCACCAACTCCAGGCCTGAAGACTTGGAACAGGAGAAGTGGTCGGCTCATCAGCACGCTCTCCTGTGGAGGTTAAACACAAGCTAGGATATGTGTTACATGCATTTCTGTTATTTATAAATTACGTTTTGATCCTGGTTTTGTAAATGCTGTGCAAAAGCCAAAGAGATTACAGTTTGGTTGTTCCCAGGAGGCAATCGTCTTTATTTACGCTGGAAAATCTGACAGAGCAGAAATTCCATTGTTATCCTGGACTCACAGTATCAAGCAGAGAAGTTGGCAAAATGCTGCAGCCCAAGTGCGTCATCATTGGAGTGTAATTACAAATCACCAAACACTTCTGCAGCAAAACAAACCTTTCAGGATTTAAAACGTGCAAAATTTAAAAATAACAAACTCGCCTCCAAAATGTGTTTCAAATACAGAAAAATGTGTTTAAGCCTAAAAATAATCATAATGCCCTTTTTTCATATAATGTTTCACTCACATAGAACACCTTTGTTTCTGTTTTTGTAATTTAGTCTCTCATTTACATAATGAACTATCGTGTAGATGAATGAGAATAAGAGGTCAGTGTGACCCCAGCCTTTCCCTATCATTTGCGGCGCTCTAATAATTCACTCGGGATTCCAGACATTGGTTAAAATGGGAGGGAACAAAATATATAATTTAAATTTCCCCATAGCAGACAGTCCCTCAGTGTCCCACACTTTGGACTGACACGTCACTGCTGATCAAAAACGCGAACGCACAAAAGTTGTGTAAAGCAAAGAGATGAACAGCTGATATCTATTCATTTTGATATCAAAATAAAAGCACAGACCAGTTTACTGTTTTCTGGCTACTTCACTGCAAACAATATACAGTATTATGTCATTATGTAAGTAAATCAAATGTGGACTTACTTTCTGTTAGAGCCAAAACCTTTACAAAGTTCCTTTTTTTTTGTCTTTCAGTATATGCATTATTCGTTCTAGTGGATGGTTACAATTTTTTTTGTCATCAAATGCGTAACGTTTGCTTTTCCTAAAACTAAACTATTAGCTATTTTCATCCATCCAAGAGGTCGCCAGCATGAATTTTAAAAACTTAGACTCATTAGGTTTTTTTTGTCTCCGCAGAGGAGTTTATATCTTTTGGGTAACGTTTGTGTGTCGTTCTGTTTTTGAACACGATAGCTCAAACTCTTTTGAATGAATTCTCTTAAAACTTTGTAGGGCTGCAGAGTGGGGACACATTAACAACGCATTAAAATCTGGCTTACATCCACCGAGGTCTTCAAGGTCAGCTTCATGATTTATTGGTGGAAAACTGACAAAAAGGCTCATAACTTAAAAACTATGATTCTTACATTTGGGGTGTATTGTTACCACACAGAAATGATCATATAAATAATTAAAATACCATGTCACATTTGACCTCTGACCTATCCGTCAAGCACTATAGATTGATCTGATGGTCAAATTGAAAACAATGATATAAAGAGCTATTTAAATCTAGGTTTCTCACTCCAGCTGTTTATATTGGCACCATTTAGGAAATGATACTGGGATTCTAAACATCGCATTATAGTTTACAGCCAAATATCATGTAACCTTTGACCTCTGACCTCATGTGTACATTTACATTTTACTGCCTTTCTTTCAATTTGACTCCAAAATGTGTTACATGTTTTAAGAAAGTATTGTATTATACTATACTTTTAAAGGATGGAGATTCCTTTGAAAGTAAATACTGCCCAAAAAGTGAGCTGCCCCGGTGGAGGTTTGTGCTCTTGGGGTGCTTCTTGTTGTCTTCTGGATTCAAATTATGCAGCAAGACTTTGGGTTCAAGTGATTTTATTATTATTTTTTAATAAACTTGTCACTCTTTTGAAAATCTTTCTGCACTGCCAAACACAGTGAAACAGTGTTCCTTTAGCCCCTGTGCACTCAGTGCATGTGCCATTTATTTGCTGTCTGAGAATGAGGTCCAATACAAGCTGATTTCCAATCCCCTGCTGAGATTTCACGTTTCAAATCTTCTTTCGACACATTTAGTTTATAATGTAGAACCTCTGTGATGATGAGGACATAAACTGATTATAAAATTCTGATCTAATGCCTTTCTTAAACATTATCATTATTTCAGCAAGTGTTTGTGGGTCCAGTAAGAGAAAAAAATGCTTCCATTCAACCAATTTAATTTATGTCTAAATTCTTCAGAAGAGATGCTAGGATTGCAGTTTTGTATTATAGCCCTTCAGGGGACCAAATATTAGAAGTACCATCTGTTCTTCTTAGGCCAACAGCCTGCCCCCCCATTAAGGTACAATTATGTTAATTATTTGGGCAAAGAGATATTATTTGCAGTGTTGCCTCTGTGCACCACCACAGTGGATTTTAGACAATCAAGACTTGACTGAAACGAAGACTTTCCGCTTTAATTCCTTGGGTTTAACAAGAGTTACAGTCATTCTTATGCATAATCCCCCATTTTCAGAGGCTCATAATTAATGGTGACCAGGTGCAACCTGTTCCCTTGTTATTCCATGAAAAGCAGATACAATATCTGAAGTTGGTTCAAAGTGTAGACCTTGGATTTGGTAGCTGCTGGAATTCTCAATATGGGGTTAGTGAAGGAGGCCATCGTTAGACTGAAAAACCAAGCAAAACTTAAGGAGTGAACAAAAAGGAAGCAATGATCGGGTCGGCTCAGCAACACCAACGGGCCTGAAAGACCACAGAAGACAATTAAAGGGGATGATGACAGAATTCTTGCCACGGTTAAGGAAAAACTTCTTCATAACCAAGTCAAGAACAGTCTAAAACAGGTTGGCGTACCAGTGTCAAAGTCTACAATCAAGACACGGCTTAATGAATGGAAATACAGAGGGTTTACTACAAGGTGCAAACCACTCTTTTACCCAAGACGAGGAAGGTGCACTGTGCATGTTGACAGAAAACATCGAAATGAGCATGCTCATGGGTACAAGAATCATTTGCAGCAAAATGACTGGAAGAGAAACGTTTGGAGGAGAAAAGGAGCTGCTCGTGATGTGAAGAATCATCAGTTAATTATCGGTGTTGGATGCAACACGGATAATGGCCCAAGAGTTTCTCAAGGTAAAGAAATGGGATATTCTTCAATGGCCAAGTCAGTCCTGATCTCAGAACAACAGAGCATGGGAGTAGACAGATGTAAATGACATGCACTCGGACATGTACAAGCATGCAGAATGACAAGAGACTTCTTCTTAAAAACTGGTTGTGAAATATTCTGCCATAATTGGCTTTTTATAAATTAGTCCACATTCTGAATTTAATAAAATCCATACTTTTCCCAACACATTTAATAGACCATACTGAAGGCGTTCTCTGAATGTAAAGACAGCAGAGCTTTGTGTGAGTTTTCTTTTTTAATTTTAATGTTTAGTTTATTCGTAACATTGGGAAAACTGTATTAATCCAGTCTGTTCTCTAATATTTCTGGTATTAAACAGCGGGAATGTGGAAGACTCTTATTCTGAAATGCCTTTGGAGACGTTTCCCACAGTGAGAGTAATTTTTCTTTTCTTTTCTTTTCTCTTTTTTTTTTTTATAATATGAATTTGTCCCTCCACAGATTTCACTGTCCGTATTTTACTTTGAAAGGTCTGGCCGGAACCCTCCCTTCTTCTAATGCGTGTCAGTGATTTGCCGACCGCAGTATGCTGAGTGGCTGGAGCCCCTGTATGCATGTGGGGAGAAAGGGGTTAAGCGTACATTTGGAAGACCCTGTCGGGGCATATAAATTCGCTCTTACCCAAACAATACGGTGGCCTTTGCTATCACTACACCGGCAGTAATGCAGCCTTCTCCGTTGTCTCTACAACGGCACACAGAAACGCGTCGGTAACCGAGAAATACGGCAGACCAGCGGAGTCTGCCGCCGGGGCCCCTTCTCCTTCCTCACCGCTGCCTCCTCCTGACCCGACATGCGAGGATGTACAGGAAGGTAAGGAGTAGCAGAGGTCGAGCCGAGAGCCGGATCGATGCTCCTGTGGGCGATGAAGTAGACTCAGCAAGCAGCGTTTAGTTCGCATGAACAGGCGGGACTGGGCTCGGCTTCTCGGTGGCTTCCAGAGGCTCTCAGGATGAGGAAACCCAAAGTGATCCGGATGGTTTTTGCCTTGTGTCTGGGATGTTTCATCATGGTCATATTCTACTTTAACAGCAGTCTGAAGCCAGGTGAGCAGAAATGTGGTGTTACTGTAGACAAAATATCTATTTTTCTGCTGTTTCTGAACTTGCTTCCACACCCTTTTAGTGGTGCAGTCTTAATTCTTCTCCTGTGTTTTTCTTTAACCCCTCCGTTTGCCTGCCAGTACTCCAAGTATAAAACAAAAGCTAAAAACATTAAACATTAGAAATGAAGTGCCCCGTGAAGAAGTCCCCACAGGACTCCTTTAAAGCAAAGCAAAGATTTCATCACTTCCATGAGTTTATCTCCATCTCTCTGCAAACAACTAAAGTCTTTAAATTAGTTTTTTTTTCTTTTTTTCAGCAACAAAAAACTTTTAATTTAGTTTTATATGAGCCTTTTTTCTACATTAAAATCTCCTGTGATGTATAAAGTCCCATAAGAGATCATGTTTTTTTCTTCAAAAGTGTTTATGTGTCCACTTTGAGATACATTTCAAGCAAAGTCAAGTCAGTAGAAGTTTTTTTTTTTTTTGGAGTGGAAACAAAAGTGTATCTGATGAATGGCCTCTTAGTTTGATCTCAGTTCTTTAAAGTATGCAG
>VUQJ01044852.1:29389-39620 GCA_015108635.1 Andinoacara biseriatus | reverse complement strand
AATGGCTGCACTGTCCCCCATTTTCAGATGCTCAAAAGTAACTGGATAAGCAGGCGTTGCAGTCAATGACTGTTTTAAGGCTCGAACGCATGGACGTCACCACATGCTGTGTTTCCTTCCTTGGGGTGCTCTGCTAGACCTTCACTGCAGCCACCTTCAGTTTCTGCTTGCTCTGCTCAGATGACTCATTCTTATTTGCTTTGAGAAAGTCTGGAGTTCTTTATGCAGTGCTTTCCGTTATTATCCATTTGCACTGTGAAGTGCTGTCTGAGCAGTTTTGTAGCATTTGGCTGAATCTGATCTTCTTTGGACCTCTATAAGGTCCAAAGAAGATCAACACTTGGAATCAATTCCATATCTTTTATCTTATTAATTTGTCATCTAATAATGCAGGAACAAGTGTCAGCTGGCTATGGAACTGCTCTTCAGTCAACTGTCCAGGTAATTTTGAGCCTCTAAAAATGGTGGACTGTGTAAAAATGAGTGTAATTCCTGAACAGTTAATTCAGTATTTTTGTTAAATTCCTAGAAGCACTAAGTCTGCACTTCATTTGCATCTTGATTGTTTGTTAGGTTTTTTTTTTGGCTTTGACCCCTTGTATTTGAATATTTATGTATGGTTTTACTATTTTCTGACATTTTCTACACTGAGCATGAATTGATAATAAAAACGATTTTTGGTGGGAAGGGTGGAAAACAACTTTTAATTTAAACATAACTACACAATGAATGGCTTCAAAGTAACAGTTCATGCCTTTCACCAGATAGAGGACCTTGTATTTTAGTGCTGCATATTTCTCATATTTGAAATTTTTCAGGTTTCAAAGGACATAAATTATATGAATTCCTCCAAACAAATACTGTAAGTTTATGAATTGAGGGAAAGTCAAACTTGTGTAAAAAAGTTGCAGGGATTATTCTTCCTGCTTATATTAAAAACAAAGTTGACTCACGAACACGGGAATGTTCACAAAGGGGTGCATGAAACTACAGCTCGGTCTGCAGATGGTTGGAGTTCAGCAGAAGACTGGGAACATTCGTATCAATCATCTCATCTGTCTGAAGAAGGTGATAGACTGCAGCAATATGTCCAGGATAACACTTACTGGCTAAACACACAGAAAAGTACAGCTGCTTTTCATTCAGGGAACGTGCATTTTTCATAAGGGAACATCTGTAGCCCGTGTTTATCTCTGAGGAAAAAACATTTACTGTACAGTTCATATACAGTGAGGATATGGCTTTACTATATCCACAGGATACAGAGCAAGTGGGAGCCTCTTGCTCAGTAACTCAGCTCTCCGTGTGTGTTGATTTGACATCTAACACCTGTGGCTGGCAAGTGCACAATGTGATGAGTTTGTTCTATAAATCAAATAAGCCGTGCTCCTCTAGGGAAGTTTATAGTATCCTGGATTCCTGCTGCTCATTGTTGTATCAGTGAGTCATGTTTCATCAGCGCGTGCTCATCTCCGCTTACACTGCCAGCTTCGTGTTTGCCTGCAGAATATGTGATGTGATGGTAGATATTGCTCTGAGAGTTTATTTCTATTTTTCTAACTGTGGTCAGTCTCTGTTGAGTCAGAGTTGGAGTAAAGTAACTGCTGCATTCTCTAACAAGGCTGCAGGCTTTGGTGCAGCTTTGTTGCACCAAGGCCTGCAGCATTTAGGAGCACCAGATTCACCAGCTTTGGCCAGATTAAGTCGGAGGATCAGGTAGTCTGAGTTGTCCGAAATCAGGAGGAAAACTGTTGTATGCAAATGATGCCTCTAAGCCAAATGAATTTTTAGGTCTTTTTATGCTTCCAGTCAAACTGCAGTCTGACAAAACACATAAAATTCTGACCTGCCAAAATTCTTTTTATGTTCCATTTCTTTACTTTATTTACTTTATTGTTCCCTTGCAGTATTTTTATTTTCAGTTTGCTCTGCTATACTACAGGGCATTTGCACATTTAAAATACAAAACAAGCCGAATGAAATACCTATGACACATCACCCACATTTTGTCCCTGCAGCATTTAGTTGTTGGACCACCAACAACAATAATAATAATAGTGAAATATTTAATTCAATTTTATTTATATAGCACCAAATCACAGCAACAGTCACTTCAAGGTGATTTATATTGTAAGGCACCTTGAAGTGGCTTACAATATAAAGCAATATTCTCTATATTATCCTCCAACTGCAACTATGAAAACAACCTCATGTAAGCAAGTACTTGGTAATAGTGGGAAGGAAAAACTCCCTTTTAACAGGAAGGAACCTCCAGCAGGCTCAGGGAGGGCTGTTGAGGGTGATGTGTATGATATGATATGTACATTTACATGCACAGTATGTATTTACTGTTCCTCTGGCCATCCGTGCTCATCATGTAAGGCTGGGAAAGTAATCAAATGTCCTTTTTTAATTACAGTTCTGGCTTCCAGTGTTTCAGTGGATAATCAAAGTAATTATGCTGCACCCATTTACTTCATAGCATCTTTGTCATTCCCTAAAATCCGAAACTCACACCCCAGCAGGCTGCAGCTCGTTGAACCTCAATAAAAGCATGAAGTTAATGACTAATCAGTAATCGTTGGATGGACCACACCTTCTAACTCGCCTCAATTTGACAGTTTGCAAATGTATCTTGAGCATTTTCTTTCATGTGTCCACAAAAACTTAAACGTCCACCAAAGAACTTAATTCTGTCTTTGTGGTAGTTTCACAAGGTTGAAAACAAATCCAGTCATGATGTCAATGGTAATGAAGCAGTGCAGTTTATTATTAACAGCTCCGTGCTTCGTACTTGCATACGGTGTGATGCTTATCAGATTTCACAACAGATGCACTTTTTCCTCAGCCTCAGAGACGGTGGGTGAACGCAGCGGTGGGCAGAAGTCGAGAAGGAGTCCTCTACAGACGCTGTATGACGGCGATCAGGTCAGTCCTCTTTAAACGCATCCCGCTAACTTCACTGCCAAGCCTGGGTGCTTTTTTACACACTTTAAATATTTATTTGAGCATTTAATTCAGGATCCCTCCAGCTTATTTTTTAACAACTTAGTTTGAGCTCTGATAGATACTTTCAGATAAGCAGTTCTGACAGAGTTAATAATAAATATTCAATTTATGGTACAGATGTTCTTTGTGTTTCTGGCACTTTGTGTTTGGTTAAGTCAATGAAAGGGCAAACCTATGATGGAAATAACCACAAACAAGATGGGCCAAATGTTTAATGACAAACAGGCGTCTGATTTATTTATTTATTTTTCAGATTTAATAACGTTGTTGTTCCAACAATGGAAATTTAGACTTCCTGCAATTTCTTGGCATAAACAGTAATGTACTTTGCAAAAGTCTGGAGTCACCCCTCGTGTTTTTATACTTTCCTTGAAAAATGGGAAATAGGTGTAGCAATTTATTGAAATGGGCAAACAGTCGTGGAAATCAAGTATATAAGGCACAAACAGAGTTTATGCAATTCTAATGAGCTTGAAAGTCAGTATATGGTATGATCACCTTTATTCTTCAAGACAGACTGAGCGCTCTCGTTCTTGTCATTTCTTTAGTCTTCAGCAATAGTTCTCCAGGATTCTTGAAGGACATTTAAAGATCTTCTTTGGATGTTGGCTGTCTTCTGTTCCACTCTCTTTCAAGATGATCCCACACTGTTTCAGTAATGTTGAGGTCTGCGCTCTGGTCCGGGCTTTTTTTAATCCAGGTGTGCTTTTACTGCATTGGCAGAGGTTTGGGGAGTTCTTTTTCTTAAGGACATGACTTTCAGATCCTGTTCATCTGCTGTAGATAGGTTTTATGGGCCTGCTACTTCTTCTTTTATCTTCCACTTGTCCAGTTTCTGCAATTTTCTTTAAAGACATACTGCGCGTCCTGCTGAGGTATGCCAAATTTTCACCTAATGGTTCTTTGGGAATCACCTCAAATCAAACTGTTATTGTCAGTATTTTTTGAAGATTCAACTACAGAAGATGATTCATGCATAAATTTCAGCTAGCAGCATCTTAAATCCATTGCAGCTGAGTCCACATTTTGCTCCAGTCCTCATAAACCTGCTTTAGCTGAAAAGGAAAGTAATACCTGCTCTTTGTAGCTAAATGTTTAAGAGACAAATCTCCCCTGAAATTTGTGACATCTTGATAGTTGTGGTATTTTTCATGTCAAGCGCAATTTGCATCTTGCTGTTAAAAGAGGAGAAAAAAAGGTCAGCCATGTTTGCGGAATTAAAGAAATGACATTTATCGACGAGGATTCATGACTTTGTACTGCTGCTGTCAGACAGATAAGAGTTCTATATTTAGAGCTGCATTTGATGACTTTATCCATGTACAGGTTGCGTAAGGGGTCATTCACTCATTCACAATGATCAACAAAGTGTACAAAAGTGAACAAAGAAAATGTTGATCCTTACTCATGACATTTTTTTTCTCCACCTGGTTCTTTGGTATTTAAAAGGACCTTTTACAATGAGTAAATACATGTAGTATAAAGTACTAAAGAACATGTCCTGATGTGGAAAAATGCTGGAATACTTAGTATCATATACACTGTCTTTTCTATCTATTAAAATATTGTATTTTTGTACTAATAAACAGATCAGATATACGTATGCTAGAATTTATAGAGGTGCAATAAACTGATTTGATTTTGAATGTGTGTAGTAGACCACAACACGGGACTCCATGCAACTGCACTGTATGTACGCAAAATGTAGACGCAGCCACACTTTACACAATGACAATTGAGCAGTTTGTTATGTGAACAGCCGGTGTTGTACCAAAAAGTGATTATGTGCCAAAAAAATGCCTGCTGGTGTTTAAATGGCTGTAAATGACTTGTTGACCTATAATCTGTCACACATATCTCAAACATGTTTCTCATGAATGATATCAATTCATTTTGAGCCATAAAGAGCATTCCTGTAAAAAGGTAGAAGCTGCAGTCGGTTTTTGGCTACACCGGCCGCTGATCACCAGACTCCACAAAAAATATACCGGCTAACATACATGAAAACACGCCAGGAACATGTAGAATTAACATACATACCTTCTGAATAAAATCCATTTTTTATTCTGCTTCTTGGAACAATATTTCCACTTCCTTGTTGAATTTATGTCCGGTGGCTTTGGCTGCTTTCCATGCCTGCTGTGCACCACTCACAGCTTGTTTCTGCCTAATATCGCCATGCAACACTGTAAACGTTTTGACAAAGTCATGACAGAAGTAGAGGGTTTTTTTGTGAATCGATGATGACCTATTTTTAGAGAATTCAGCGAAGCCTTTGAAGCGATCCGCTGGAACGGAGGCCATATTGTTTCCTGCAGACCACACAATAGTGCAGTGGTGTACAATAGTGAACAGTGTGATTATGCTGTGTGGAGCTTGGAATTACACAGAAATATGACTACACGCAGATTTTATTTCCATTCTAGGTATGAGTTAATTAACACCTGTCACTGCTTCCGTGGTCGCTATTTGAATACACACCTTTCTGTCCCTGCTTTGTTTTGGAGCAAACTCACCTTTTGCAGTGATGACTCAGCATGCTTTTTAGTAATAATAATAATAATAATAGTTTGTCCTTTAAATGGCTGCCATTATTGTGTTCAATTCAGTGTGTGCTTTTCGAAGGGGTTTTCTCAGATAAACACCCGTGGGTGGGGGGGCTCTGAACGACCACTTTCCCCTACACAAATGCATCTTTTCAGCGTTCATCCATAAACTGTACTTTGAGGCAGAGTGCTGTAAAAGCGACTGCCTTTACAGCTGGTTCCAGTTAAATCTCCCTGTGAGGAAGCCGTACATGCCAGAAAACAAATCCAGTCCACTTCCTTTTAATTGATGTGATATTTTGGCTTTTCCATTTGCATCCAAACACTTGACCAACAGGAGGAAGCTGGAGCGAGCTTGATTAATGCGAGACAGATTTCTTCCATTATTTACTTCTGTAAACACAGTATGTGAGTGATTTGTGTCGTTTGTTGCTCTCTCGGCACATGTGAAGCAGGTTACTGGGTGAAAAGCCAAGTGAAGCAGAGTAGCTCCGCAAGTCATAATTTTTCACATATATAAATATCTGCAATTGTTATTGTTACTAGTTTTTAAAAAAAAAAAGGAGACCAAATGAAATTTCTACAAACACATCAAAATGTGACATCGCAACTTCATATTTAGCATGACCTCCAGTAGCTGCTGCTCAGCTCCACTGATTTTAAATGTTCAAAGCTTTAGCCATGTTCAGCACACTGAAGACAACTTTCAGTGCCACATTCAAAGTTGTCACATTAATATCCTCCAAAAACTGTATGAATTCATGCATATTGCTCACATGAAAAGACCGAAGCAGGCACTTCAAACACACTGTCTTATGCGCACAGTGCACAAACCTCTGCTGAGAAGAAGGGTCTGTGTTGCCTCTGCAGTCTTCGGGCACTCAGGTGTCTGCCAGTGAACACAGAGAGCCACACATAAGGTCGGCCACTGAGTCAAACTGAGAGTCTCGGGACTCCAACCACTGCGGTGGCAAGCCAGGCTGAGCGAATGAAAGGAGTAAATAAGACGTTTGTGCCACGCAGAGGCCAAGCTGAACTGAATGACCCGTAACTTGATTAACTGGGGATGGGCCATAATTAAGACCACCAGAGGAGATAAATCTGTGGATACATTTTACACAAAATCTCCTGAATGTCCTTAAGCAGCACTTGAGTCAGTGTCAGCTGGAGGTGAAGCCTAAATGGCTGAAAGTGGGGAAAAAAACGAGGGGCGTCCTGCTGGAAAGAAGTGAGCTTATCAGATCTGTTTGTAGTTACAAAGTTGATCACATTTGAAGTGTTCTACCTACATTGTTCAACATTCCTCCAATTGCACCATGGTGAATGTAGGTACCAGGATTTAATGAGAAGTAAGAAGAAAAGAAAAAGATTATGCCTTGGTGCAGTGCTAAATCAGTGGATTGCTCTCAGGAAGGCCACATCTTTGTCACATTACATCTCAAACTCTCCCAACTTGAATTTACTTTTCTGTGGGTTAATGCAGGTCCTGCGTTGGTGCCTGATGGATTGTGGGAATTTAACCATCACAGAGGCTATGGAGGTGCACTTGCATGCACTCCTCCCAAAAGCCAACAGAGTAGCTATCCACCGGATAAATGCTGAAAGTTTGCTTGAACAGGAAAAAGGGAAACACCAGATTTTAACACAAAGAGGAAAAGAAAAGCTTAAAAAAACAATAAAAGCTTTAAAGGTTTCAAAGAGGGTTCGTGAAAAAGGCTGCAGTGGACATTTTTCATTGGTTTTAACATTTTCACTTCACTACAGAAAAGTCCTTTTGTAGTTTTTGATTTCATTCATCTACACGGGATCTAAGAGATCTTGTAACACATTAAAATCAAGTCTTAAGTTTGTACTTTGTGATTCTTCTTGTCCCTGTAGGTTGAGTCAGCGGTACAGGCGATCCATCAGGGCAGGCGGGAGCTGTTAGAAGAAGCGTGTCGCTCCTACACCCGCAAACGCAGAGTCCTCATCCCCGAGGACCTGAAGCACGTCATCGTGGACGACCAGCACGGCTTGCTGTACTGCTATGTGCCCAAAGTGGCTTGCACCAACTGGAAGCGGGTGCTCATGGTTCTGACAGGCGTTGCTGGGTCCAACAGAGATCCTCTGGCAATCCCTGCCAATGAGGCCCACATCCCAGGAAACCTCCGCACACTTTCCGAGTACTCCACCTCCCAGATTAACCAGCGGCTGCGCTCTTACCTGAAGTTCGTCTTCGTACGTGAGCCCTTTGAGCGGCTGGTTTCCGCGTACCGCAACAAATTCACACGGAGCTACAACACGGCCTTTCATAAACGATACGGCACAAAGATAGTGCGCCGGCACAGGCCTGACCCACAGCCGGAAGCTCTGGAGAGAGGAAATGACGTCTCCTTCGAGGAGTTTGTCTATTACCTCGTAGATCCGGCCACCCAGCGAGAAGAGCCCTTCAACGAGCACTGGGAGCGGGTGCACTCGCTGTGCCATCCCTGCCTCATCCACTACGACGTGGTGGGGAAATACGAGACGCTGGAGCAGGACTCCCGCTACGTGCTGCAGCTGGCCGGGGTGGAGGACCAAGTTAGTTTCCCTGCCTCGTCCAAGAGCACCAGGACTACAGGAGACATGGCTGCCCAGTTCTTCCACAACATCAGCCCTTTCTATCAGAAGAAGCTATACAATCTGTATCGCATGGACTTCCTGCTTTTCAACTACTCTGTGCCAGCCTACCTCAAGTTTAGATGAGGTTGGATTTCACTCACCCACAGAAAGTAAATTGCAGAGCCTGGATACAAGTAGAAGAAGCTTCTCCATACAAACACTGCAAGTACTTATTTTAACAGAAAGAAGAGCAGTCTGTATCAGAGCTCCAAAGAAAACAAATTCTTCTTTTTTTAGAGACAGAACATTGGGATGGAGAACTCTTGAAGGAACCACAAGATCCAAGTTGTTGCCTAAAAAAAGGAAAATTATATTGTACTGTAGATGCTGAGCAAATTGATGTTGCTCATTGCCTTTGAATGTGTGAAACAGGGTTGGGCGATATGTTGAAATTTTCCAACTAGGCCATCGTCTGTCCAACAGCTGCACTGCTGATCTATTTGGATGCAATCATAAAATCATGCGAGAGCTATTTGAGAAAACAAATAATTAACTATTTGTGATTCTTTTGGCTGTAAAAGTGTAAAAGAGGTCTAAATCATCGTCATGGCTAACCCCTAACCCTACATTTTTGAGAATGGCAAAACTGGCTTTTCTGGAGAAAATTAAGTAGATTTTGATGTGTCTGTCAAAATTGTTTTCTTTGTCCCCCTGATTGCTAATTCTAAGGAGAGCAATTTAATGAAAACAAAGCGTATATACTGCGATTGCCTCGAGTTAGGGTTAGGTTAGTTTAGACCTCATATGGTTAAACTGGACAAACCAAAGGATCTAAATCAAGCCGTGAGATAAAGGTTGGTCCAGGCTGTAGAAACAGCAGGGTAGCATGCTTGCTAACTCATTAGGGTGCCCAACTGCATGTATAGTTTTTGGTCTACTTCTTTAATATGATTTATTAATATAAATGTTTCTATTCGGTACCAGTCAATCCAACAGCAGCCACTAAAAATGGAAAAAAAAATTACTGGCCTGTTTTTGGAAAATACAGAAATAAGTGCATAAACTACCATTTCCTGAATTGAGTTCCTGTGAATTGAGCTTTACAGTTTAGACAAATCTGTACATAAAAGATTTCTGCATATGTTTGTGCGCAAGATTGTTGGAACCTGAAGCTTTCTGGTTTTCAGGTGAGCAGCATGCAGGATGAGGAGAGTTGGAGGGGGGGCACATTTGCCGAAGTGCCAAACTCCAAACTATTTGTTTTTGTGGGACAATAATTTTTATCCATGTTTGAAAATATTAGCCAGTTTTGTCCAAAGCCCCAGAGAAACCATTGAATATTAGAACGGTCCCATGCTGTCCTATCGCCCAACCCTAGCATGAAATTTTTTTTTGCTTCATTTTATTCCGGTTGCGGTCTGCTGTTTTTTAAAAAGTGTATTTGCACGCCAGATGTTGTTGTTGCAAGTTCAGTAGCATAATGATTAAAGTATTAAAATCATGTTTAGACAGTGAATGTCTCCCAACATGTGTGCCTTTGCTCATGGGCCTTTTTTTTTCCTGTTGTTGTCAGTTGACAATGACAACTTTTGTAACTGTGACTCTTGTTTACTTTTTTCGTACTGTAGGAGGAGATTTTTGTGTAATCTATGATATTGTCTTTATTTATTGTGCTATTTCTGATTCCGCAAAGTCAGACCAACCAAAATAGGTCAAGTTTCTCTCACAATTTTCAAATAAAGTGCATCTCAGAAAGACCTTGTTAATTCCTTAATATTGACAAGAATTCTTGACACAAGAATGCCGAATACAGCAGGCACATTTTACATGTCAGTGTTTTATTGAAATGATAAACCATGACTGAAAAGATGTGATCTAGAAGTGTTTATAAATGCAACAGCACTACAAAGGCCAGTCGAGCTTGATGTCAGTGGAAATAGGATTACTTACTGTTTCTGAGGGCTGTTTCCAGACCACTAAAGACAAGCATCTTTCTAAAAGTGCATATGAAACAATTAAAAAGGCCTCATACAGAGAAATGCATACTAAATAATTTCTTCACATTAGTGGCACAAAAAAAATATCGGTGCTGTCAA